>JAHPZR010020545.1:0-2500 GCA_019787425.1 Platygyra sinensis | reverse complement strand
CACTATTACAAAGATGACCTGGCGACCAACTCCACGCCGTGGAAACATTTCACAGATGCTGTTACATCATAGTCAGTCTACGTATTAGGCCCAGTCCACACTACGCCATAGACATGATTTGAAAACATAACAATCACCGGCCATGTTGGATTTGTGTTTGAGGAAAACGCGTGCCGGAAAATCACATGATAACCATGACGCGCGCGTTATCGTTTTCGAAAGGCTTCGTTTTCATAACATTTTCCACATACCTGGGCGTATTCAAATTTCTCTGGTACTACCCTCAGCTAAAACAGCGAGAACAACAAAACAACCGGTGTTGTGCTTGGGTGTCAAAATTAATTGTTCAATCAGAGTTCCCTTTCGCTGACAAGAAAAGTTTGTCAATAAAAGAATTATAGGTATAAGCAGAAGCTTATCACCTAGGAGCGATTAACCCTGGTTAAGGTGGTATGATACCCTAAAATATGGTGATTTTCATGAAAAGCTCAATATTTGAGAATACAAGATTTAAGACCCTTAAACACTTGTCGAAAACATTTTGAAATGATCTTGCTAATTTTCCTCTAGATGAGTGCGAAATTTAAGGAAAGTACACAGTGGTATAAGTTTTTTTTACCTAGCAACGGCCATAGCAACGGTTGTTTACCATAATAAAGTGGCCAAAACTATGGATTAGTGTTAACATATATAAAGGAAACTTTGTAGAAAAGCTTTGAAGACATGTACAATTAGATTGGCATAATTAGTTGTCAAAGGTCTTGCCTCGAATCACCATCACAGGCTCATTCGCTTCCCTTATAAAAAGGAATATTTCCTAAAACTGTAGTAACTTTTTACAAAATAGAACAATCATTTCACCCCCTCACCCGAGATCCAATCTAACCCCCGCCCGTTATTTGGGGCTTGTTAAATGCTTAATACTTCTTGTAAGAAACTTTAAGTGCATTTTTCTCAAATGTGTATTTTTGTACCGACTGACTTCACGCCAAACTTTCCTATTTGCAAGATATCAAGGTAAAATTCCTGAAACTTACGCTAATGAAACATCTATAGTGTCGTAATGCAATAAGCCAAAAAATCGTAACATTTTAACTTCTGTCACGTGATAAGGGATGATTTGTCCAATGAACGTGGTATGAAATGAGATTATTTCATAAAAAAGCCGTTAAAAAGCATCGAAAAGAAGACTTAACTGCCAAAACTTAGGTTCATTGCACAGAACCAAACAAGCACTTCCATGCCATGCTTAATTAACAGTCAAATCTTGTTTATAAAAGAGCAAGAAAAGTTGGCGCTAACCCTATAAAAACCTACTTCAAAAGGCTGTGGCTGGTTGCCATAGCAACCATTTTGAGTAAAACGTTCACAATTCATTTTGTGTTTATGAGCGTAATAGGACACAATTGATCTTTTTCACCAAATTTAAACAAACTGTTTGGTCCATATGTAGGGTACCATACCACCTTAAGTGTTTTTTATTCAATATAAGGTATATTTAGTAGAATTCTACTTGTACACTAATGCAAATGCTGTAATCTGATTGGCTGAGCCATTGCACACTATCAGCCATTAGTGTGCAGTGCCTGGAACTCGCCTACGAAATGGCGACTTTTTTCGTTTTACCAAAGTTTTGGAGGAAAATTTTGATGAAAATGGATAATTAAAATCCTGGGAAGACTAAACAAAGGACATTTATGGTTTCTTGACTTAAAAAAGTTGAAATTATTGAAAAAATATTGCGCGCGTGTGCACGACTTGATCAATTTTAATTGCCAACTCAATCCGGGCGATCTTTTTAAGGTCCAAAGTTTAATAATACGTCGAGAAATAATTGGAAACCGTTATTTGAGTTAAACTTTAGTAAGAATTCTACTAAAACAATTAGATTATTCGCTCTCGATTTCTATGAGGTGATAGTTGATTCGGCCTTCGGCCTCATCAACTATCACCTCATAGAAATCTCGAGCTCATAATCTAATTGTTAATTAACTTAAATAGAAAGTGACTAAGTTCAGTTGGGATCGCGAGAATTACATATTAATTGCCTAAAAATTACTAAGATGGAATCTATTATTGACTACAGAATAGACTAGAATGGGGTAAGGGCTCTGAGAGGCCAGCGGCACATACCAAGCAAAAATGGTAAGTACTTGGTGTATCCCTTATGATAGTGTATTTAGAACGTAGCATAGCATATGTATCACTATAATATCTGGAAGGGATACATGAAGTACTTTATAGGGCAAAAATTAACCCACGTACCTCCTCCGGGCTGCTTGGCAGCAGATTACGACCCAAATAACGGCTGCTAAAGAGACTGGGCTAGTCATGCATTCCTCTAACTGTAAGTGACCCTCGGAATTACAGTTTTAGCGTGACTGCAAGGTGTGAAATCCTTGGCAAAACCAGAAAAACCGTAAAATGAATTGGGCAGAAGAATCCGGAAAACCGCCATCATTGTTGACCGTAACCGAAAACCGAGGGCTAAATTGGAAAA
>JAHPZR010020544.1:0-19517 GCA_019787425.1 Platygyra sinensis | reverse complement strand
AAGTGAAATAATCATGAAAATCACTAATAACCTACTAAATAAATAGAGTTAGTACAAGTCTACAGCACCTTCTTGAGAGTATAATTCCAATTCTTCTTGGTTTTAATCAGAGTAGAACCTAGCTTTCTTTATTCATGTTCTTCTTTCTTGTTTGTACATACAGTATCACAGTATAGAAATTCTGTTCTTCAAAAGTCTTCATACCCCTAGCACCTGAAAAACCTAAGTTCAACTAGGCGTGTTTTTTTTTTTTTATCTGGGCACATAAAATTATGCAGACCTTAAAAAGCTCAAGTTTGGATGAGACCTTTAGTTCCTCATAACCAAATTGCTCCAAATCCCAACCACAGTCTAAACTGTGTTCTTTAGCAACCTAAAAACAAGCAAAACATAATTACCCAGAAAAATCTGTAAAGCCCGAAATATATATTATAGTCACAGAGATTACTACAATAGTTTGGTTCTGATATATGTTTATAAATTTGGATGCCAGAACATCAACTTCTAGTCAAAGTCTGTAGTTTGCTAATACTGCACATGAAATTGAACAGGACGGTATGAATGTAACTTCAGTAGAAATTGTGTTTCATTGAGATAAAACATGCTTTCATTTCCTATCACAACAGTTTTTATAAGAAGTGATGTCACAGAGAAGAGTGTAACAATATAAGTTCCAGCTGTTTTCAATAATGTTAAGATGTGATCAAAACAGAGTTGCGTGACAACTAATAATTTGTCACATAACTTATAAGTACCAGTAACTTGAGGTGTCAAAGAAGCTCTTGTGACACAAGTAAAAGCTTCAAGTAGTCATATAATCAGGGTTGTCATTAAGGGAGATAACCGATAGCACCTGTTATGGTTGAGTATGATTGATTTTCACTAGATGCTATGAACAAGCCTAAACCGTGTATTTTACTGTTTAAAACACTCCGGATATTTGAGGACACTCAAGAAATGTAGAAGACACTCTCCTTTGGCTCATGTTTTCTACATTTCCCTTGTGTTCCCCAATGCCTGTCGTGTTTTATCACAGTATAATACACAGCTCAGGCTTCTTCATTTGTTAAATAATTAACATCCATTATTTGTTGTACTGATGATTTACAAAAAGGAGCACCAGTGGTTAAGAATTACAACTAAGACGAATTACAAGAGAATCATACATGTAATTCTCAATCCTGCCCAAACCAAACCAGTGTATGCTGGTGTTTAGTTATAAATTACACAAATTAAACACAATCAATGACAAATTAAGTCCTGTGCTTCACTCAATCATAATCATATTAATTTGGTAAATTGGTAATAGTCAATAATTGCAAACCTTCAGCAATGACTTCTCCCATTTTTCAGGATTTACTGAGATGCCCAGACGTCTTAAAAGCTTCTTGTAGAACTCTGCTATCATATCAACATTACCTGTAGTTTGAACAAGAAATGCTTATGTAATGTATGCAACAATAATTATTTATCAATACAAAAAAACTGTTATCAGATGATAAAGTTGTGGAATATTGGGAGAGGAATTTTTGCACCTCAAGAACAAACAAGAGCAAGCAGATACAGTAAGAACGAAGAAAGTGTATAATTTTGACATGTATGTGTAATGAAGTTGTCTCCACTAGAGCTAAAAATACTTTAATATTGTACATGTAAATGAGATATAAAAACCCAAAACAATGGAAGTTTGGGAGAACAAGAAATTCTGTGGGAACACAGGCCAACAGGAGAATGTTTCCACAACTTTTTCAAGTCCTCCCATAGTTCTCAATGTGTAACTCGATGGAAACATAAAGAACATGTTTTCTATTTATGTTAGAAAATTCTGATAGAAAAACAAGAAAACAACTTGTTCACTTTGATCATCAAAATGTAAATATTATTCTTTTTGTTTGTGCTATCATTGCATCAAAAGTTCGTGCTGGTTTTGTATTTCTGTTGAGTTTCAGTATAAATCTACTAGTGTTCTATCACAAATTGCATTCTCTGATTGGCTACGAGTGGAGTGGAGCAGCGACAAGCGCTTGTTAACAAACCCACAGCCGCTACCTTGTGTTTTAGAGGTGTCAGTGCATTTAGATAAAGTTTTAAACTACTAATAGAGTTCTACTAAAACCATTAGATTAATCACTCTTGATTTCTGTGCTTGATTGTTGATGCCAGGTGCACCCTCATCAGTTACAAGATAGAAATCTCATGCTAATAATATAATTGTTTAATAGAAACATGATTTTAAACCAGTAAGCACGCATATCTTCCTTGGGCTATCCTCTTATAAATATAATCATAAAGACAACAAGAATTTGTCTGCCCATTAGTGAGGAGCAGGGTTTGAATTGCAAATTATACATGTACCTTACCTAATTACAAAACAATGATCATTATTTTGAATCATGTGACATGTAAATAATGGAAAGTAGGCTACTAGCTCTACAAAAAATGTCCCTTTTTTCAGGCTGGAGGTATGTAAAAGCAAATGGATTTCACATGCTGAAGTATAGAATAAGGGTACACTGTACAAATAATTATGAGGTAGGTAAAAGGTCCATAAAGTTACATAAAAGAGTATCAGTTTGGACCTTGAAACATGCCTCCCTGCGACAAGCTTTGTGTTAAATGCAGAAATTATTCCCTGAGAGGAATAGACCACTCCAAAATGGCGCAGGGAACTGGGAGGAGTTTCAAATTTTAACCAGTTGATAAACTGACACTACCACATGAAAGATTACATTGAGAATAGTCATTTGACCAGGTTTGATGCTTTTAGCCAAATAGGGTGAACAGAGACCATTAAAATTGGTTCAAAATCCATACAAGTCTCTCTAATTTTGAGACAGCATGTCCTAAAACCATAGCAACTCCTAAATGGTTTCTGTGATACTCTTGAAAATGGGCTAACATATGACATTTTCATCTCACTTTCTTTCAAAGAGTTGGTGAATGACAGGATTTTACCATTGCAGGGCTCGAAGTTAACTTTCCAGTCCACTTGCAAAGTTTGACTAGTAAGATTTTTTCCACTAGCAAACTGGTGAGATCACTAGCAAATTCTTTCCAAATGATTGGGAGACATGGATGATTCTAACTCGCAAACGTTTGCTAGTGGATATTTTTCTCACTGGAAGCTCATCAAAATCACTCCCATTTTGCGAGTTTGCGAGCGTTAATTTCCAGCCCTGCATTGTCACAGAAACTGATGGTAAAGTCTGCATTCAGGCCAAGTGGCCCATCAGTCCGGAGCTTATCCCGGTTTCTGTAGCATGAAGCGACCCTGGATGGGATGCTAGTTCATCACAGGGTTACCCCCAGCATTAGATTCGCCATCACCCATTTATACACCTGGGTGAAGAGAGGCACCGTGAGAGTAAAGTGTCTTGCCCAAGAACACAACACAATGTCCCTGGCCAGGGATCAAACCCGGAGTGCTCGCTCCAGAGTCGAGCGCGCTAACCATGAGGCTACCGTGCCTCCCTCCATTGTCACAGAACTGATGAAGAATTGAAGAGTTTCTCTGGTTTTGGAGGATACTGTCTAAACATTAGAGATGTTTGTATGGATTTTGAACCATGTTTCAAGGTGCACAACTTTACCATAAAAACATCAAACCTTGTCAAATGACTACTATCGACGTGATCTTTCATGTGGTGGTGTCAGTATATCGATTGGTTAAAATCTGAAACTCGCCCCAGTTCCCTGTGTAATTTCGGAATGGCCTAGTTCAGCAAGTACAGGGCTCGAAATTGCGACCAATACGGTCGCCAATGCGATCAACTTTTCCTCCTTGGCGACTAAAATTGTTGTTTAGTCGCCACTTTGGCGACCTGAATTTTGCATGATTTAGAAGTACAATAAAGCATTCAAGTTAAAATAAACATCTTATCTTGTCCTGCTTTGCGTTCGTCGTAAAAGAATGGGCCAAATCGCAATAAAAAAGCCACATTCCCTCCAAACTTTACGGACTTCTGTTCGCAATATCTTCTTCAATGCCATTAGAGTTTCTCTCTTGGAACCGACAAGGAGCCGCAGAATTTTGCAAAGATCGCTGGACGATAACGATTTTGAGAAGAAAAGGTAAGCTTTAGGCTCAAGGGTAATCAAGTGTTTAGATGAAGCTTGGCGAAAATTACAATTTATAGCGTTGTTTTGTTGATTGTGTGACGCGCGCTCACGGCTCAAAAGTGGTTGCCTAGCACGTGATCAAAATCTGCTCCGATCAAATTTCTTTCCAAGAAAAAATAGCCGCGTTGGGAACGAAAACGCTGTGTTTATTTCTTAAGTTTAGCAATTTTCTGAGAGCATTTTTTAGTTTCTCTGTACCAAACTTAACTTAACAACGATATATTTATTAAAACTGTAGAAATTGTACGCGAAAACTGAGAAGTCGCATACAATTTCTACAGTTTCTATCGCGAAAACGAAGCAAGCATTTTGATGCTAAAATCCAGGTAAATCTCTGTTTTCGGCGTAATGCAAGTTCGGCGCCGCCGCGCTAAATGAAAAGTGTTACGTTATTATAAAGAAATGGATAAGTAAGTCAAAAAATACTTATTGTATGAATGTGTCCCACGCCATGCCAGACGATATCAAACACTTTCAACAAGCGGAACCTGAAAATTATTTTGATTATACAAACTGGCGACTGAAAATTTGCATCTCGCGACTATATTTCTCCAGTTCGTCGCCAAAAGGCGACCTAACGATTTTTTTAATTTCGAGCCCTGAAGTACCTTGTTGTAGGTGAATTCTAAATGAACAGTTTAGGCATTCTCACTGACATAATAGCTTCCATCCCTGATGTAAACCTACAAATTCTCCTTAATAGACTTGACCTGAATGTTAAAACTTTGAAGGAAATTACACTCTGATCACTGTTTATAGGGCAAAAAATTCTAGGCTACCTAAGAAATAAATTTAAACAATACTGAAACGACCTCAGTGTTTAAAAAACTACTTGGCTTTGTTAAAAATTAATATCAACAACATACATGTGTAAATATTAATTAAAGTAGCTTGAAGAAAGCGCTATTATTAAGATTAGGTCACGAAAGGTGAGAACACAAACGCGACACGAAGTTTGCTCTTTCTTGAACATTAGCTTAGATCCAATTACAACACATATGTTAAAAAGATAATCGTTCAAGATAACATTAAGAAGCAATTGCCACAACATCGTTTAAGCTATGGACCAAAAAAAGTCTGGCGCAAACTAAATAATGAAAACTCGCGCCAAATACATATTGTAAACTAACGTTAGAGAGATTTTCATCTCTATACAGAAGTTGCTTTGTAGTCCCTGTCTCGACATCATATTTACTTCCCAGCTTTGCACGCAATAGAACAAGTTTCCCTAAAATTTAGACGGATGAAGGAGTGATTTGAGCGCAACTCCATAGATTATGAAGCCATCTGAGCTAAATTCGCGAAGAAAGTCGAAATTGACACTCGAGTGAAACTGTGCAGCTGCCTGGCATAAAAGCGCTTTGTTCGCGCATCCAACAAAAGCTGAACCTTGAGGACGAGAAAAAAAGCGGGTTTGCAACAGACGTCGACATTTACTGGCTCAAAACAAAACCACAAGGCAACAAAGGCTTTCAAGGGCACCGTGATCTGTGGACAAATAAAACCGATCCGTCCGATTTTGCAGAAAGTTGCAGCTCTATGAAATAAATAGCCTTCAATTACCATTTTCCGGCGAATGGCTGTTGAACCCATCTTCTAAATCGTCCAAAGATAGATCAGGAAAGTGCAAGAGGTGTCTAAAGTTCTCCAGAAATGACCAAATAATTGCAAAGTCTGGATACTCGGCTGCTCGGCCCGTCTTATGCACGTCGATCTTCATTCCGCCGGCATCTTCTTCAGGATCCATTTCGCTACTCGCAGGAGTAGACGCCATTTTGATTGACAATAATTTATGCCGGTATCCAGACTTCCTCTCCTCTTGCACGTTACTATTTCCAGTCCACCTGAGAAAAAAATTGGCGCGCTTTCTGATGCCACGCCCGGGCGGTGACCAGGGAACATCCTAAATTAAAAGTCTTGTTTCTTTTCGGCCATTTTAATTTAAGGAGAAATAGGAAACAAACAGCGGTTACAAATGAGTTTCGCATGCTATATACCACCTGTATACAACTTGGCGTTTCGTATGCAACAACAAAGATCTTCAGAAGTGACTAACAACAGTGCTAAACATGTCCGGGTAAACTTGCACATTTTTTTGATTAAGACTTGACGTTTCGTATGTCTTCTACATACATTTTCAGAAGAAATCGTTAAAATTTAAAACAGCTATTTATAGATAACAAAGGTAATGGGTCTGAATTATATATGGAGACTGAGGAATACAGAGGAGCTAAAACTAGCTAGAATCGTTGTGAAACGCCTCCAAACGCCATAAAAACGCAAGTTTTACTCACAACAGGAAAAGTTAAGTCGATTTTGTTATTTTTCCCCTTATTTTGAACTATTCTGCACGATCGTTATATTCCCATACAAAGTTTTATAACAACGCTGTTACGCAATGTCGTGTTAACGGTTCCCATAGGAGCTTTGGCTACCTGTGACGAAACTTATTTGTTTCGTTTGTGACCAGGGATCCGTTTTCTCGAAAGCCCCGGAAATTTTTGGCCATTTTTAATTAATCTGTATTTAATAAAACGGAGAAAGCATACGACTGTAACTTCTTTTATGAAGGGAACCTCTCAGTGTTCATATTAATAATGTGTGAATAAAACAGGCTGGAGGTTTGAAATGATAAGACTCCAGATTTTGCCATGGCTTTATGGCAAGAGATGCTGTCGAGAAGCAGTCCCCATGGGTTCGTTCTACGCAATGGCAAAAGAAATGCAAATATGCGAATGTGGAAACAAATAGAAGAGATGAAAGAGCTTAATTAGTATTGCTTCCATCGTTCTGTCAACAGAGGACGTCGTGCTTCTGCTAATTGGGGAATCGAAATACAAGCTTGTTTTCCGCGAAATACAGAAGGACTTTTCTGATGCAAAATTCCGAAACATGTTATGCTGTTCGTCTTGCTCGCCTACCCGCAAACCCTACCCCCACCCATGCAAGCTTCGCGCTCACTTTGCTCGTATATTCTTTCGCGTATGTAAATAGAGAGGCTATGAACGGTCCAGAAAAGCACCGCTTGATCACCTCCTAAACTGAAACTATCCAAAACTTAAATGGGGAAATCCAATTTGGTTTCAAGTCAGCGTTACTGAGAAGCCCGTATTCCGAGCCCTGATTTAGGAGAAGTCTCGGATCAATATCAGTGTCTGGACAACTGCGCACCTACCCCTCCCCTAACGCAACAGTAACACTAACTTATTAACATGATTAACTTATTATAACATAACTTTTTAAGGATTAAACCACTGCCGAAACCGTGTACGATCAAAGCTTGCTCTACGTTGGATCAAAATAGATCGTGACCAGACCAAAAAACTTTAAAAATAGAAAATATACTGCAAAGGTTGGTCAAGACAACGTGGACATAGGCGTTGTTACAATATTTCGGCTGGCCAACACCAGCCTTCTTCAGGTTTATTGAATGGATAAATGCTGCTTACAGATCTTTATATTCACCGGAAATGACATAAAAAGGCTACGTGATGTGTAACATTAATAAGAAAGGAAATGCATAAAAGGTAATAATACATGATAACAAGGTAAAATAAACAAAAGAAAATTAAAAACTGCTGAATTAAATTACATTTCGTCTCTTCTATTAAGGCCTGCAGGCTCCAGTGTTTTTCCTCTGTGTATGAGGAATGCCTCACGAGCCTTTCTGATGGAGTCCCGACTAGTGTGCAGTTGTTCGAGCGGTATAAGGATCATGTGATCCTCCGCGTGACCACTAGTCAGGAAGTGTCGTGAAACCGCAGTGGGGGTATAACTACAAAAGGGGTTTATAATTGGTCGCCTATGTTCATTAAAACGGTCTTTAAGACGACGTTTGGTCTCTCCGATGTACTGAAGATTACATTTAGTGCACTGAATCATGTAAATAACATTAGAGGTTTCACAAGTAATATGTGATTTGATTTTAAACGTTTGTCCAGTACTATAAAAAGTATATTGATTACGGCCATCCTCAATAAAAGGACAGACGGTGCAACTAGTTTTATTGCACCGAAACGAGCCGGATGGAGACCTAGATTGGTCGGTGTTAGTAGGTTCCGGCAATTTAGCTCTAACTAGAATGTCACTAATGTTTTTACAACGCCGGTAGGCTACTAAGGGGAGATTAGTAAAAACATTTTTACAGCGGCCAGATGAATAAAGCACGTTAGAGTGTTTGTGAATTATACGGGATATGTTAGGTAAAGCGGGATTATAGGTAATGACGAACGGAACAGTATCTGTCTGTTGTTTAGGTTTAGGTTTAAGAGCGTCTTTCCGAGAAATGTCAGAAGCACGTCGTATCTGGGTTTTAAGGAAGTTAAGTTCGTAACCTCGATTGACGAGGTAGTCCATAAGTTCCTTACAGCGTTGTTTGTAAGTGTCATTGTCGGAGCATATGCGTCGAAGGCGAAGTGCAAGGCTATATGGAATGGAACGTTTAGTGTGGGTGGGGTGGCATGAGGAGATAAGTAAATATTGATGTTTGTCAGTGGGTTTAGTGTAAAGGTCGGTTTCTATGAGACCATCCTTAAGTGAGACCATCACATCAAGGAATGGAATATTAGTGAGGGAATGCGAACAAGTGAATTTAATGGTGGGATGTAGGTTATTGAGATAATCGACAAATACTTTCAGTTTATCTGAACCTTCGGTCCAAATAACGAAAATATCGTCCAGAAATCTGAGCCATGTATGAGGTAGGTAAGGTGCGTTAGTGAGCGCGTCATGTTCGAATTTGGCAAGAAAAAGGTTGGCAAATGAAGGAGCCATTTTGGTGCCCATAGCAGTACCGTGTTTTTGTAGGTAGTGTTTGTTGTTAAATGTGAAATTGTTCATGTTGAGGATGATCCGTATGAGGTCACAAAGAGTTTCCGTGGGGATGTGGTTATCGTTGCGTTTGCGAAGGAAAAAGCGGCAAGCCTCAATACCTTCGCTGTGAGGGATGTTGGTATAAAGAGAAGTGACGTCAAGTGTGACAAGTATGGCATTGTCGGGAAGTGGTGTGTTGATAGTGTTCAAGTTGGCAAGTTTGTTAAGGAAATCAGTAGTGTCTTTAACGTAAGACGGAACAGTACAAACTAATGGTTTTAGGTAGTAGTCAACAAACTGAGAGATACGTTCTGTGGGGTGGTTGTTAGAAGAAACTATGGGTCGTCCAGGATTGTTAACTTTATGGATTTTGGGGAGTATGTAAAAACGTCCAGGTCTGGGGTCGTTTTGTACAAGGTACTGTTTTGTTTTCTGGTCAATAAGTTTATCGTTGAACAAAAAAAAAAGGAACTCTTACGGAAGAACAGTAGTGAAGAATCTTTTAATTATCATAATGATAAGTTAGCCTCTATGGCCCATTCTTTAGAATCAGTACTTTTTAATCGTCGACTCCGTAAAAACCATTTTACACGCCGGTATAACCCTACTAACCCGAATCACTCCACTCACAATCAGTCGCAAATACATTCTACAAACCACACGCCATCCTCTCTTCAAAACCACGATAACACACGATCACGTAGGCGACGTAAAAATACTAAACGACTACCCACTCCTAACACTAACACACCTCTCGACCCATCTTCCGTTGTTAACTTATCTAACGTCACACTCACGCACGACGAAACGCAACTTCTAGCAAGAGGTCTTACTTTTTGCCCCACTCCACGACAAATCAACTGGTCTGAAGTTAATGCAGACTTTGACGAATTCGCCCGTCGTTTACGCATTACAGAATTTTTTCATGATGACGTATCCAGCGACGAACGTAACCCCTTCCACCCTAAAAGTCTTTGGACACCCCCGACTAACAGAGACGATGCACTTAACGCTTTTCTTAATGCTGTAAAACGTGACTTGTTGACCTCCAAACCCAACCGCGTGTGTGACAATCTCCCTAAAACAGAACGTGACGCATTACGTCAACTTAAACAAAGACACGACATTATCATCAAGTCGGCCGATAAAGGATCGGCGACTGTGATAATGGACAGATCCTGGTACATTAACGAATGTAACCGACAACTGAATAACCCAACCTTCTACGAACAACAAGAAATGGACAAGACTGCCATGATACAAAAAAGAGTTGCTGAATACGTTAAACGCATGTTCAACGATAAACTTATTGACCAGAAAACAAAACAGTACCTTGTACAAAACGACCCCAGACCTGGACGTTTTTACATACTCCCCAAAATCCATAAAGTTAACAATCCTGGACGACCCATAGTTTCTTCTAACAACCACCCCACAGAACGTATCTCTCAGTTTGTTGACTACTACCTAAAACCATTAGTTTGTACTGTTCCGTCTTACGTTAAAGACACTACTGATTTCCTTAACAAACTTGCCAACTTGAACACTATCAACACACCACTTCCCGACAATGCCATACTTGTCACACTTGACGTCACTTCTCTTTATACCAACATCCCTCACAGCGAAGGTATTGAGGCTTGCCGCTTTTTCCTTCGCAAACGCAACGATAACCACATCCCCACGGAAACTCTTTGTGACCTCATACGGATCATCCTCAACATGAACAATTTCACATTTAACAACAAACACTACCTACAAAAACACGGTACTGCTATGGGCACCAAAATGGCTCCTTCATTTGCCAACCTTTTTCTTGCCAAATTCGAACATGACGCGCTCACTAACGCACCTTACCTACCTCATACATGGCTCAGATTTCTGGACGATATTTTCGTTATTTGGACCGAAGGTTCAGATAAACTGAAAGTATTTGTCGATTATCTCAATAACCTACATCCCACCATTAAATTCACTTGTTCGCATTCCCTCACTAATATTCCATTCCTTGATGTGATGGTCTCACTTAAGGATGGTCTCATAGAAACCGACCTTTACACTAAACCCACTGACAAACATCAATATTTACTTATCTCCTCATGCCACCCCACCCACACTAAACGTTCCATTCCATATAGCCTTGCACTTCGCCTTCGACGCATATGCTCCGACAATGACACTTACAAACAACGCTGTAAGGAACTTATGGACTACCTCGTCAATCGAGGTTACGAACTTAACTTCCTTAAAACCCAGATACGACGTGCTTCTGACATTTCTCGGAAAGACGCTCTTAAACCTAAACCTAAACAACAGACAGATACTGTTCCGTTCGTCATTACCTATAATCCCGCTTTACCTAACATATCCCGTATAATTCACAAACACTCTAACGTGCTATATTCATCTGGCCGCTGTAAAAATGTTTTTACTAATCTCCCCTTAGTAGCCTACCGGCGTTGTAAAAACATTAGTGACATTCTAGTTAGAGCTAAATTGCCGGAACCTACTAACACCGACCAATCTAGGTCTCCATCCGGCTCGTTTCGGTGCAATAAAACTAGTTGCACCGTCTGTCCTTTTATTGAGGATGGCCGTAATCAATATACTTTTTATAGTACTGGACAAACGTTTAAAATCAAATCACATATTACTTGTGAAACCTCTAATGTTATTTACATGATTCAGTGCACTAAATGTAATCTTCAGTACATCGGAGAGACCAAACGTCGTCTTAAAGACCGTTTTAATGAACATAGGCGACCAATTATAAACCCCTTTTGTAGTTATACCCCCACTGCGGTTTCACGACACTTCCTGACTAGTGGTCACGCGGAGGATCACATGATCCTTATACCGCTCGAACAACTGCACACTAGTCGGGACTCCATCAGAAAGGCTCGTGAGGCATTCCTCATACACAGAGGAAAAACACTGGAGCCTGCAGGCCTTAATAGAAGAGACGAAATGTAATTTAATTCAGCAGTTTTTAATTTTCTTTTGTTTATTTTACCTTGTTATCATGTATTATTACCTTTTATGCATTTCCTTTCTTATTAATGTTACACATCACGTAGCCTTTTTATGTCATTTCCGGTTAATATAAAGATCTGTAAGCAGCATTTATCCATTCAATAAACCTGAAGAAGGCTGGTGTTGGCCAGCCGAAATATTGTAACAACGCCTATGTCCACGTTGTCTTGACCAACCTTTGCAGTATATTTTCTATTTTTAAAGTTTTTTGGTCTGGTCACGATCTATTTTGATCCAACGTAGAGCAAGCTTTGATCGTACACGGTTTCGGCAGTGGTTTAATCCTTAAAAAGTTATGTTATAATAAGTTAATCATGTTAATAAGTTAGTGTTACTGTTGCGTTAGGGGAGGGGTAGGTGCGCAGTTGTCCAGACACTGATATTGATCCGAGACTTCTCCTAAATCAGGGCTCGGAATACGGGCTTCTCAGTAACGCTGACTTGAAACCAAATTGGATTTCCCCATTTAAGTTTTGGATAGTTTCAGTTTAGGAGGTGATCAAGCGGTGCTTTTCTGGACCGTTCATAGCCTCTCTATTTACATACGCGAAAGAATATACGAGCAAAGTGAGCGCGAAGCTTGCATGGGTGGGGGTAGGGTTTGCGGGTAGGCGAGCAAGACGAACAGCATAACATGTTTCGGAATTTTGCATCAGAAAAGTCCTTCTGTATTTCGCGGAAAACAAGCTTGTATTTCGATTCCCCAATTAGCAGAAGCACGACGTCCTCTGTTGACAGAACGATGGAAGCAATACTAATTAAGCTCTTTCATCTCTTCTATTTGTTTCCACATTCGCATATTTGCATTTCTTTTGCCATTGCGTAGAACGAACCCATGGGGACTGCTTCTCGACAGCATCTCTTGCCATAAAGCCATGGCAAAATCTGGAGTCTTATCATTTCAAACCTCCAGCCTGTTTTATTCACACATTATTAATATGAACACTGAGAGGTTCCCTTCATAAAAGAAGTTACAGTCGTATGCTTTCTCCGTTTTATTAAATACAGATTAATTAAAAATGGCCAAAAATTTCCGGGGCTTTCGAGAAAACGGATCCCTGGTCACAAACGAAACAAATAAGTTTCGTCACAGGTAGCCAAAGCTCCTATGGGAACCGTTAACACGACATTGCGTAACAGCGTTGTTATAAAACTTTGTATGGGAATATAACGATCGTGCAGAATAGTTCAAAATAAGGGGAAAAATAACAAAATCGACTTAACTTTTCCTGTTGTGAGTAAAACTTGCGTTTTTATGGCGTTTGGAGGCGTTTCACAACGATTCTAGCTAGTTTTAGCTCCTCTGTATTCCTCAGTCTCCATATATAATTCAGACCCATTACCTTTGTTATCTATAAATAGCTGTTTTAAATTTTAACGATTTCTTCTGAAAATGTATGTAGAAGACATACGAAACGTCAAGTCTTAATCAAAAAAATGTGCAAGTTTACCCGGACATGTTTAGCACTGTTGTTAGTCACTTCTGAAGATCTTTGTTGTTGCATACGAAACGCCAAGTTGTATACAGGTGGTATATAGCATGCGAAACTCATTTGTAACCGCTGTTTGTTTCCTATTTCTCCTTAAATTAAAATGGCCGAAAAGAAACAAGACTTTTAATTTAGGATGTTCCCTGGTCACCGCCCGGGCGTGGCATCAGAAAGCGCGCCAATTTTTTTCTCAGGTGGACTGGAAATAGTAACGTGCAAGAGGAGAGGAAGTCTGGATACCGGCATAAATTATTGTCAATCAAAATGGCGTCTACTCCTGCGAGTAGCGAAATGGATCCTGAAGAAGATGCCGGCGGAATGAAGATCGACGTGCATAAGACGGGCCGAGCAGCCGAGTATCCAGACTTTGCAATTATTTGGTCATTTCTGGAGAACTTTAGACACCTCTTGCACTTTCCTGATCTATCTTTGGACGATTTAGAAGATGGGTTCAACAGCCATTCGCCGGAAAATGGTAATTGAAGGCTATTTATTTCATAGAGCTGCAACTTTCTGCAAAATCGGACGGATCGGTTTTATTTGTCCACAGATCACGGTGCCCTTGAAAGCCTTTGTTGCCTTGTGGTTTTGTTTTGAGCCAGTAAATGTCGACGTCTGTTGCAAACCCGCTTTTTTTCTCGTCCTCAAGGTTCAGCTTTTGTTGGATGCGCGAACAAAGCGCTTTTATGCCAGGCAGCTGCACAGTTTCACTCGAGTGTCAATTTCGACTTTCTTCGCGAATTTAGCTCAGATGGCTTCATAATCTATGGAGTTGCGCTCAAATCACTCCTTCATCCGTCTAAATTTTAGGGAAACTTGTTCTATTGCGTGCAAAGCTGGGAAGTAAATATGATGTCGAGACAGGGACTACAAAGCAACTTCTGTATAGAGATGAAAATCTCTCTAACGTTAGTTTACAATATGTATTTGGCGCGAGTTTTCATTATTTAGTTTGCGCCAGACTTTTTTTGGTCCATAGCTTAAACGATGTTGTGGCAATTGCTTCTTAATGTTATCTTGAACGATTATCTTTTTAACATATGTGTTGTAATTGGATCTAAGCTAATGTTCAAGAAAGAGCAAACTTCGTGTCGCGTTTGTGTTCTCACCTTTCGTGACCTAATCTTAATAATAGCGCTTTCTTCAAGCTACTTTAATTAATATTTACACATGTATGTTGTTGATATTAATTTTTAACAAAGCCAAGTAGTTTTTTAAACACTGAGGTCGTTTCAGTATTGTTTAAATTTATTTCTTAGGTAGCCTAGAATTTTTTGCCCTATAAACAGTGATCAGAGTGTAATTTCCTTCAAAGTTTTAACATTCAGGTCAAGTCTATTAAGGAGAATTTGTAGGTTTACATCAGGGATGGAAGCTATTATGTCAGTGAGAATGCCTAAACTGTTCATTTAGAATTCACCTACAACAAGGTACTTCAGGGCTCGAAATTAAAAAAATCGTTAGGTCGCCTTTTGGCGACGAACTGGAGAAATATAGTCGCGAGATGCAAATTTTCAGTCGCCAGTTTGTATAATCAAAATAATTTTCAGGTTCCGCTTGTTGAAAGTGTTTGATATCGTCTGGCATGGCGTGGGACACATTCATACAATAAGTATTTTTTGACTTACTTATCCATTTCTTTATAATAACGTAACACTTTTCATTTAGCGCGGCGGCGCCGAACTTGCATTACGCCGAAAACAGAGATTTACCTGGATTTTAGCATCAAAAATGCTTGCTTCGTTTTCGCGATAGAAACTGTAGAAATTGTATGCGACTTCTCAGTTTTCGCGTACAATTTCTACAGTTTTAATAAATATATCGTTGTTAAGTTAAGTTTGGTACAGAGAAACTAAAAAATGCTCTCAGAAAATTGCTAAACTTAAGAAATAAACACAGCGTTTTCGTTCCCAACGCGGCTATTTTTTCTTGGAAAGAAATTTGATCGGAGCAGATTTTGATCACGTGCTAGGCAACCACTTTTGAGCCGTGAGCGCGCGTCACACAATCAACAAAACAACGCTATAAATTGTAATTTTCGCCAAGCTTCATCTAAACACTTGATTACCCTTGAGCCTAAAGCTTACCTTTTCTTCTCAAAATCGTTATCGTCCAGCGATCTTTGCAAAATTCTGCGGCTCCTTGTCGGTTCCAAGAGAGAAACTCTAATGGCATTGAAGAAGATATTGCGAACAGAAGTCCGTAAAGTTTGGAGGGAATGTGGCTTTTTTATTGCGATTTGGCCCATTCTTTTACGACGAACGCAAAGCAGGACAAGATAAGATGTTTATTTTAACTTGAATGCTTTATTGTACTTCTAAATCATGCAAAATTCAGGTCGCCAAAGTGGCGACTAAACAACAATTTTAGTCGCCAAGGAGGAAAAGTTGATCGCATTGGCGACCGTATTGGTCGCAATTTCGAGCCCTGTACTTGCTGAACTAGGCCATTCCGAAATTACACAGGGAACTGGGGCGAGTTTCAGATTTTAACCAATCGATATACTGACACCACCACATGAAAGATCACGTCGATAGTAGTCATTTGACAAGGTTTGATGTTTTTATGGTAAAGTTGTGCACCTTGAAACATGGTTCAAAATCCATACAAACATCTCTAATGTTTAGACAGTATCCTCCAAAACCAGAGAAACTCTTCAATTCTTCATCAGTTCTGTGACAATGGAGGGAGGCACGGTAGCCTCATGGTTAGCGCGCTCGACTCTGGAGCGAGCACTCCGGGTTTGATCCCTGGCCAGGGACATTGTGTTGTGTTCTTGGGCAAGACACTTTACTCTCACGGTGCCTCTCTTCACCCAGGTGTATAAATGGGTGATGGCGAATCTAATGCTGGGGGTAACCCTGTGATGAACTAGCATCCCATCCAGGGTCGCTTCATGCTACAGAAACCGGGATAAGCTCCGGACTGATGGGCCACTTGGCCTGAATGCAGACTTTACCATCAGTTTCTGTGACAATGCAGGGCTGGAAATTAACGCTCGCAAACTCGCAAAATGGGAGTGATTTTGATGAGCTTCCAGTGAGAAAAATATCCACTAGCAAACGTTTGCGAGTTAGAATCATCCATGTCTCCCAATCATTTGGAAAGAATTTGCTAGTGATCTCACCAGTTTGCTAGTGGAAAAAATCTTACTAGTCAAACTTTGCAAGTGGACTGGAAAGTTAACTTCGAGCCCTGCAATGGTAAAATCCTGTCATTCACCAACTCTTTGAAAGAAAGTGAGATGAAAATGTCATATGTTAGCCCATTTTCAAGAGTATCACAGAAACCATTTAGGAGTTGCTATGGTTTTAGGACATGCTGTCTCAAAATTAGAGAGACTTGTATGGATTTTGAACCAATTTTAATGGTCTCTGTTCACCCTATTTGGCTAAAAGCATCAAACCTGGTCAAATGACTATTCTCAATGTAATCTTTCATGTGGTAGTGTCAGTTTATCAACTGGTTAAAATTTGAAACTCCTCCCAGTTCCCTGCGCCATTTTGGAGTGGTCTATTCCTCTCAGGGAATAATTTCTGCATTTAACACAAAGCTTGTCGCAGGGAGGCATGTTTCAAGGTCCAAACTGATACTCTTTTATGTAACTTTATGGACCTTTTACCTACCTCATAATTATTTGTACAGTGTACCCTTATTCTATACTTCAGCATGTGAAATCCATTTGCTTTTACATACCTCCAGCCTGAAAAAAGGGACATTTTTTGTAGAGCTAGTAGCCTACTTTCCATTATTTACATGTCACATGATTCAAAATAATGATCATTGTTTTGTAATTAGGTAAGGTACATGTATAATTTGCAATTCAAACCCTGCTCCTCACTAATGGGCAGACAAATTCTTGTTGTCTTTATGATTATATTTATAAGAGGATAGCCCAAGGAAGATATGCGTGCTTACTGGTTTAAAATCATGTTTCTATTAAACAATTATATTATTAGCATGAGATTTCTATCTTGTAACTGATGAGGGTGCACCTGGCATCAACAATCAAGCACAGAAATCAAGAGTGATTAATCTAATGGTTTTAGTAGAACTCTATTAGTAGTTTAAAACTTTATCTAAATGCACTGACACCTCTAAAACACAAGGTAGCGGCTGTGGGTTTGTTAACAAGCGCTTGTCGCTGCTCCACTCCACTCGTAGCCAATCAGAGAATGCAATTTGTGATAGAACACTAGTAGATTTATACTGAAACTCAACAGAAATACAAAACCAGCACGAACTTTTGATGCAATGATAGCACAAACAAAAAGAATAATATTTACATTTTGATGATCAAAGTGAACAAGTTGTTTTCTTGTTTTTCTATCAGAATTTTCTAACATAAATAGAAAACATGTTCTTTATGTTTCCATCGAGTTACACATTGAGAACTATGGGAGGACTTGAAAAAGTTGTGGAAACATTCTCCTGTTGGCCTGTGTTCCCACAGAATTTCTTGTTCTCCCAAACTTCCATTGTTTTGGGTTTTTATATCTCATTTACATGTACAATATTAAAGTATTTTTAGCTCTAGTGGAGACAACTTCATTACACATACATGTCAAAATTATACACTTTCTTCGTTCTTACTGTATCTGCTTGCTCTTGTTTGTTCTTGAGGTGCAAAAATTCCTCTCCCAATATTCCACAACTTTATCATCTGATAACAGTTTTTTTGTATTGATAAATAATTATTGTTGCATACATTACATAAGCATTTCTTGTTCAAACTACAGGTAATGTTGATATGATAGCAGAGTTCTACAAGAAGCTTTTAAGACGTCTGGGCATCTCAGTAAATCCTGAAAAATGGGAGAAGTCATTGCTGAAGGTTTGCAATTATTGACTATTACCAATTTACCAAATTAATATGATTATGATTGAGTGAAGCACAGGACTTAATTTGTCATTGATTGTGTTTAATTTGTGTAATTTATAACTAAACACCAGCATACACTGGTTTGGTTTGGGCAGGATTGAGAATTACATGTATGATTCTCTTGTAATTCGTCTTAGTTGTAATTCTTAACCACTGGTGCTCCTTTTTGTAAATCATCAGTACAACAAATAATGGATGTTAATTATTTAACAAATGAAGAAGCCTGAGCTGTGTATTATACTGTGATAAAACACGACAGGCATTGGGGAACACAAGGGAAATGTAGAAAACATGAGCCAAAGGAGAGTGTCTTCTACATTTCTTGAGTGTCCTCAAATATCCGGAGTGTTTTAAACAGTAAAATACACGGTTTAGGCTTGTTCATAGCATCTAGTGAAAATCAATCATACTCAACCATAACAGGTGCTATCGGTTATCTCCCTTAATGACAACCCTGATTATATGACTACTTGAAGCTTTTACTTGTGTCACAAGAGCTTCTTTGACACCTCAAGTTACTGGTACTTATAAGTTATGTGACAAATTATTAGTTGTCACGCAACTCTGTTTTGATCACATCTTAACATTATTGAAAACAGCTGGAACTTATATTGTTACACTCTTCTCTGTGACATCACTTCTTATAAAAACTGTTGTGATAGGAAATGAAAGCATGTTTTATCTCAATGAAACACAATTTCTACTGAAGTTACATTCATACCGTCCTGTTCAATTTCATGTGCAGTATTAGCAAACTACAGACTTTGACTAGAAGTTGATGTTCTGGCATCCAAATTTATAAACATATATCAGAACCAAACTATTGTAGTAATCTCTGTGACTATAATATATATTTCGGGCTTTACAGATTTTTCTGGGTAATTATGTTTTGCTTGTTTTTAGGTTGCTAAAGAACACAGTTTAGACTGTGGTTGGGATTTGGAGCAATTTGGTTATGAGGAACTAAAGGTCTCATCCAAACTTGAGCTTTTTAAGGTCTGCATAATTTTATGTGCCCAGATAAAAAAAAAAAAACACGCCTAGTTGAACTTAGGTTTTTCAGGTGCTAGGGGTATGAAGACTTTTGAAGAACAGAATTTCTATACTGTGATACTGTATGTACAAACAAGAAAGAAGAACATGAATAAAGAAAGCTAGGTTCTACTCTGATTAAAACCAAG
>JAHPZR010020543.1:0-18521 GCA_019787425.1 Platygyra sinensis | reverse complement strand
CACACATGTCCAATACTCTCAACCAGATTCCAGTTCACAAAACCTATAGTCCGATGGAGTCTAGTCGAAAAATTAAATCGGAAGTACAATCGAGTCCATTTGAGTTAACGGAAGTGTATTTGGGTTAACGGAAGTCTAGTCAGAAGATGAAACCGGAAGTGTTGATTCTCTGAGAGGAGAAGGGTTGGAAAGTAGTCCGATGGAGTCCACTGGATCCATTGGAAACACAACGATTCCGATGGAATCTGCAGGAGTCGGGCTAGTCGGGCCATGAGTCAAAACGAGCATAATGCACTTGTCATAACTCGTTCTTTAAGTCCTAAGTCGAAACTGGCAGCCACAAAAGAGTAAAACATTTAAATGTTAAATGTAAAATCCATCAGCCGAAACAATCGCGCTACATGTACACATGAAAAGACCGTAGCGAAACAAACATGACGAAACAAGCGTGCTACATATGAATATACCTCGTTCTTAAATCCATCAGCCGAAACAAGCGCGCTACTCGTTCTAAAATATGTGTTTTCTGGTCATTGCGATCCTATTTCTTTCTGGGCCGTTCTTCGAGTTAAGAAAGCATCCTGTACTTCTAAAATAATTTTGTAACATAACACTCCTTTAAGTTTTACTTCGAAACTGCTGCCCATAGCGTTCAACTTTGTTCCATGTTTCCCTGTTAGCGGGAATTGGTTTTGTCTTTCGGCAGTCCGTTGAGGTGCAGCCATTTGCCGTAATCCAGGTCAAAATAGAACCAAATGTGGCGTTTGGGTGAAATTTTTTTAAGTGTCTCAAAACTAGAACAGGCACTTTTCCATCGGAATCAGTTCGTGTCCGATGGATCCAATGGATTCCATCGGATCGATTTTCTACCCCCGTATCCAATATGGGTGATATTTTACTAAGTGTCTCAAGACTAGAACATGCACTTTTTCATCGGAAACTGTTCGTGTCCAATGGATCCGATAGATTCCATTGGATCGATTTTCTCACCCAATATCCGATATGGGTTAAATTTATCTAAGTGTCTCACAACTAGAACATGCACTTTTCCATCGGAACGCGTTCGTGTCCGATGGATAACCTCCATTAGTACACTTTTACACATCTACACTTCCGGTTTTCCGATCGAAAGCAAAAACGTACGACTGGAATCTGGTCGACAGTATTGGACAACCCTCCCCCTGAGTGAACTATCGCCTTGGATAAAAATTAGTGACAGGCCTGCACGGACTTCCTGCGTGATTTAACTGTAACTGAATAGAGATAAGTGACAGGTCTTCACGGACTTCCTGCGTGATTTAACTGTAAATGAATGCCTTCATAGCTTATTAGCTTTAACGAGCATGTCTGTAAGAGATTTACCTCTTCTGTATGATAGGATAGGCGGATTCTTGAAGATAGTGTTCAGCAAAGGCTGATTTTGTATTAAGCCCCAGTTTTGCATGAGTATATTTTTAAGGTTGCGCACCGATGGGTGGTATGTTGTGATAAATCAGATAAATGGCAAGATTTGTTTGCGTGCTTTTGCTTTTTGTTGGAGTGCCGACTGTCTTCCGGCGAAGCTGACTTCTGATAACGTTGTTTAAAATTTAAAATGAATGAATTATAACCTTACCGCCCGGGCTTACGGCATGTAACTTTAGAGTAAATTACAGTAAATTTCCGGTTGAGTGTGTTACATCTCGACACTATTGAGATCGATTCAATTGATCCCTAAAGAAAACGTGAATCTTTGCCACTTTTTAGTCTTTTATGAAACGATTCGTCGTCGATTTCGACGGGTCTCTTCGCCTTTGATAACATTGCAGTGATCACGGTCGTGCTCGAAAGTACTCGTGGAAAACCCCGCAGTATATATATTCAAATCGTGTCCGTTGTTTATCTCTCGTCGTGTCACCTCACTATGTCATTGGTTGATCGGGACAATGGAGCAAGGCGATAGTTCACTCAGGGGATAGGGTAAGTGATGTACATTAATTGACTGTACCACCCCGGGTAGCGTGAAATTTGACCTTGGGTCCAAGCCTATTCCGCGGCCGTGTCGGACCACAGTATCACACGGTGCTGTATAAAGAAGTTATCGTGGAATCGGCTGTGGAAAATGCTCATTTTCAGCGTAATGCGCGAAGATTTTCGAGGAAGAGACATTTGTGTGGGTGCAAGGATCATAGAGCCTTAACTGTGGGCGAAAAAATGTCCGATCGGAGTGATTTTCTGGACGCAAACCGCCTCCGAGTTGACGACGGTCGAAATCCGAGTGTGCTGCCTTGACTCCGTCTTATGAAGGCAAGAACAGTAGTGGCATAAAGGCTCAAAACAGCGAAAATAACGAAAAAGCACAACGGACACACAAAAGGTAGGTTTGTTTTAATCATCTTACTTAAAATATGTGGATATTTCAAAGTATTTAGCGTTGTAAATCAACGATATTTTATTCCCCATACAAAGTCTTATAACGCGCTCAAATTCTCAACGGTTCTCGCGTAACCTAACACCCCGTAAGATGAAAGGTCACGTTCCACAGCCGTAACGCGAATAAATATATAATAATTCTTCGCTTTCTCTAAACGTGAGCTTGGGACGCCTGTGATAATTAGAGATATCGAGGCTATAATAACTATGCAGGCATTTGCATGAAAAAGATGACGAGTAAATAGATTTGTCTAAAAGATAGCTACATTAGACCACTCTTATTCAAACGTTTTTTGTAAGAAATCCTATTCCCAACCATGAGCTTAGTCGCCCGACATTGTACAGCCTCTGTCATAGCGCTTAAATAACCTTGATGAGTAGACCACACTTGAGAGGTCTAACAAGGTGAACATACAGCTTTTTTTATAAAATCAGCAATGACACACGACAAACGTCAATAGACATTTGAGCCTAAATTTTAGTAAATTTTCAGTGTAATAAAAGTAACCGACCTCAATGCCTTGTTGTATTTTTTATAGTCATCTTGCGTTTCAGCGCGATCCAAAACTTTTTAAGCGATTTATCGCTTTTTGAGTTTCCTCTCGTAAGAAGAGTAAAAAACTACATACTCGGTTCTAAAGTCACTCCTGCTCGAAGCGAAAAAAAGACACTTAAAGCATGCCAGCCGTCCCAATTCTTCCACAGAATCATAGTACAGCAAGGCTGTTGCCTAACAATATTTCAAGGAGCCCAGAAGGGCAAAAGCCAAAAAAGTTAGGAGCCCAACAAGTAATGTTTTGGGAGATGCTTCAAAAACTTAGGAGCCCAAAGGACTTTCTTGGGTGCCCCAGGCTGCCGGGCTCCTGTTAGGCAGCAGCCTTGGTACAGGGTTAAGCGCTCCGTTCTAGTAAAATTCCAAGCCAAATTCATCTCCACAGCGCACACTACAAAGCTCTGGATTTTTATTATATTGACGGGTCAACAGATCATAAGTTGCGTGATCGATTCCACAGCGAAAGTGAACAGTACAAGTTGATTGCGTGATTCAGTGATTATATTCTTTGCGTAGCGTGTTGAAATCCGAGAGGTTTGTTTACGTCTAAGGAAAAAAATATCTTGACCTTTCAAACGAAATAAATTCACATATGTTAAAAGGATTTAAGCTAAGTTTTAACTTTTTTTCCCCAGAAAATTCCACCATTGCTCCTGGGAAGTAAACACGATCTTACATTTATCACCGTCAGCGTGTTCCATGGTGGGCTTAATACCTTTATAGCGCGTTGAATATCTCCTTCGAAAGTGAACAGAAACAAAAATTCCAGATTACAAAATCTTCTGTTTCGCACGCAAAATGAAAATACAGCTTAACTCTGGATAATTTCAGCCTTAGTAGCCGGCAACTGGTCCTAAGTGTCATTCTTTATCTTTGCAAATGTCGTGATGTGCATCTCCAACGGATTTTGGCCCAAGTTTGACCAAATAAACATTATTCCCGTCGGCGGCCATTTTTTGTCGAAACAGTTAACTCGCTACCTTGACAAAACGCTCCTGAGGGGGGATATGACGAAAAGACCTAAGAAATGGCCTGTAATTGGCTAATGATGACATCATCCGCGGAGGTTTGGATATAGTTACCGATAAAACTACAAAAAAACAAGAATTTTTAAAAAAATTAAAACCGCGCTTTGTTAACTCTTTTTCGCTCACAAAAATATTACGTAATATTTAGCAACAACGTTTTGCGAGAAAACATTACCCGGAAACAATTTAAAAGATGGTTAGGACTTGTTCCCATATCTCAAACCGCCCTTGGATACCTTGTGATGCGTACACAAAGTAAATACTGATTATAGGCCTGAGCACTGAAAAAACTGATTAGGGTTAGGGTTAATGCAAGGGGTTAATGGTTAGCGTCTTTATAGCGTTCGGGTTTCCGATTAGGTACTTAAATTAAACCAGTTATTTATAGCACATCCTCGGTGGTCTAGTGGTTAGAGTGGAAGACTGCCGAGCTAGTGCCCCGGGTTCAAATTCACCCCTTGACGAAATTTTTTTTTTCCCTTTAAAATTGAAGAGACTTGCACTTTGACAACATTTGTTGAGCAGAAACTAAGTCTCTGTGTCAAGAAACTTAGAAATTTCATGCGAGTGTACGTGAATAGGAAAAGGGCGGTTTGAGATATGGAAACATTCTTTGCCTGAAGCGGGTCTAACGTGACTTGTAATCGGAGAATTGTGTTTATGTCTGAGAAAAACATACCTTGACCTTTCAAACGACTATCAATTTACATATGTTAAAAGGGTTTATGACGAGCGCTATAAAACATGATAAAAGGCTAAGTTTTAACTTTTTTCCCCCGAAAATTCCATCATAGCTTCTGGCGAAGTAAACACGATCTTACATTTATCACCGTCAGCGTGATCCATGGCCAGAAGTAGTACCTTTATAGCGCATTGAATATTCCCTTCGAAAGTAATTCCAGATTACGAAATCTTCTGTTTCGCACGCAAAACGAAAATACAGCTTAACTCTGGATAATTTCAGCCTCAGTAGCCAGCAGCTGGTACCAAATTAGATGCTTTATCCTTGCAAATGTCCTGCAACCATCGCCGAAGGATTTTGGCCCATGTTTGGCCAAATAAACATTTTTCCCTTCGGCGGCCATTCTTTTGTCTAAACGGTTAATTCGCTAACTTGAGAAAACCCTCCTGAGGGGGGATATGAAGAAAAGAACTGAGAAATGGCCTGTAATTGGCTGATAATGACATCATCCGCGGAGGTTTGGATATAGTCACCGACAAGACTTAAAAAAAAAAAAAAAAAAAACCGAAGGCAGAGCAAGAAACCGCCCAGCCTCCGGCTGCGCGTCCGGCTGCGCGGTTTAATAAAAAATAAACCGAAGGCAGAGCAAGAAACCGCCCAGCCTTCGGCTGCGCGGTTTAACAAAAGCCAAGGGAATTTAAAAAAGGTAGTCAGTGGTCTCTAGTGTAATACGATGCCTGTTATGTAAATGATGCAATGAAAACTTAAATGACCTGACTTGATTTGATACCTTACAAAACTTATTGTTAATTCCTTGCTCAGTATGCGCGAGAAATTCACACATTGATTGTAATTATGAAATTCAAAATTAACGACGCAGTTTCTCTTTTCCACGCTTTTTTCATTTTCAAATTTTCTCAACCGATATTTAGTTTAGTTTGAGCTGTATCCACTTCGCGTTAGGTTTCCTGACTATTATTAATGCGAGCGAAACTTTTAAGGGATATACAGCGAGGTCTGTTTAAACCGAATGGGGCAAGATCTCCATTTCACGTGAACAAGTTTCTGAAGCAATGAGACTGAAAGCTCGCTTGACAAGCTAAGATGGCAACGTTCCTTCAAACGGTTTAATTCAACGCGGCATTGAGGGGCTCTGTACAGTTCTCACTGCTTAGGACATGTTAGTGGTCACCGACAAGACCGGATAAACGGTGCTGAGCGATGTAATCTGTCTTAATTCCTTCTTCACCGGTGAAACATTTAGATACAATCAGCATGTTAAATTATGCGCGCGAAGTCAGATAAGAGGCAGGGCAATAGAAAAAGCCTTCTTACAGGTAAGAGTTTTTAATTCTATATGTAATCAGCAAACAGATTAAACTTCATTCTAGTACCATTTTTTGGACATTTTACTGGTCATATGATATTTTACAACGTCAAAAAATTTCCAAGAAAGTAACTCTCAGTGATTTAAGGACTCAACAACAATTCAGAGTGCCAGCATAACTCATTTTTTTTTTATTTTTTCAAGACTAAAAACTTCGGCAACGCTACCCGGCCTTGGAACAACTATCTGATCTGAAAATATTATTAATATGATTGAGATAGAAATCGAATATGTGAAAAGCAATTTCTCAATCCCAGGAGATATTTAGCTCTCGCACAATTTCCCTCACACTTTTTGCAAATAAGTTCCATTTTTCATAATTAAGCATAGTTTTTCTTTGTGGATTATAAAATCTAACACCTATTGTTTTTTCTAGATTGTTGCTTGAAGCGCTGATTACTGTGCAGCACTTACCTGACATGCATCTCGTTGTCACAAAAGTCGATGGAAAAAGCTGGAGTGATCCCTGGTCAGAGAAATGTCTCGGAGAGATGGATGCAAGGAAAAAGGATATTAAACAAAGCCTTCAAGTGGGATGACAAGCGGAAAAGTCTTTCCTAAGAACAGCCCGGCTGTGAACAATACTGGTAACGATAGGATAATTGGTAAATAAGCACAGAGGTATCAGCACTAAAACGAGCTTTAAAAAAAGGTCCATTTTGAAATCGTAAGTATCGCAAACGGCAATCACGCATTCTTACGTTGTGTGGAGAGTTTCTCGAGCGCTCTCAGTGTCTTTACTTTCACGTCCAGGGGTTTGGTTCCAGCCGAGAAGTCGACCAGGTATTACGTATCGTGGAATTTGGACACCTAACCTATTGGACACAGCGCGCAGGTATCATGAGTCCATGCCACAATCCACTGGAAACATGAGTCTGGGAGAGGTCTCGGAAAAGGGTGGTTGATTTCTGTTCGGGCCTGTACTCACCTCTTAGTCTCTGGCTCATATGTACTCCAGGAGGGTTAATTTGATTTTTTTTTTTTTTTTTTTTTATGCGCAGTCAAAACTTTAAAATAAACACTCGATCTGCGTTTTTCGAGACCTAACTGTACTTCTCGATAACTTGAAGGAGGAAATGTAGACAAAATATTCGATCCTACGATCAACCACTAATTAGATCAGATAAACCTCTTTTTCCTGTTTTGCTTTTTCAGCTTTGAGCAATTTATATTCCTATACAAGAATAACATCATTGGCTATTGAACTGATATTATATCTTTTACCCCCCCTATAGAATCAATTACAAGGTCAGGAGTACTTTGGATGTGAAATTAATGCTTCACATCAAAGTGGACTTTAGAGTGCTTAAGCAGTGTTTGTATTCGTTCCTGCATGAAGAAGAAATAATTAGTGAATGGGCTAATAGAGAATGAAAAGAACTTCTTCATGAAATGAACATTATGGATAGAGCCGAAGTTATGGTAAAATTTCTGAGTTGTGTTGTTCAGTTACTAATTATTTTCCTTTGTTGCTTTTAAACAGTTTGCTGACTTGTTGTGAATTACACAAGACAGGAAAAAGTGGCTTGCTGCATCCTCAGGAAGTTCTCTACGATGAAGCCCGTGCAATTTTCCTGCCTCAAGGAACAATGAACTTGGCTAATATCCAGCCCTCTTGACCTTACCCTTAGTCAATAACCTATAAGTAATGTTATGTTGGACTATGTAAAACAACGGGGAATATCTGATTGTTTGTGGTCCTCTAGAACTTCGTTAAGGTTTAAATGAAAATGTACTTAAATGTTATTTTCTGCAATGTAACCATGCTAAAAGTTTGGTTATATGAGTTTTCTAAGGACTTTATTGTGTTACTATCAGGAAGATGAAGGGCTCTCGGTTGGGTGTTATAAGCTCAATTGTATGAACATGTATTGTTATGTAGAGCTACATAAGACTATGTGTGGCTATATCAGTCAATTCAGGGCTGACGAAAATTGGCATCCGTGAAATATAGTTCTCTACGACTATTTCCAACATTTAATTTGGCGTATACCACGTTATTCCAGACTCAATCGAAGCCTTGTTATGGTGTTGTATCCTCCGAACTGTGCCTAAACGCAGTGTAGGACTGAACATAAAGACAGGAACCCACTCGCGGTATTATTCGTTATTTACTCGTCCGATCTTTTGTGACCTTCGGAAAACTTCGGACATCTTGAGTAACCTTCGAGAAAAGTGGAACATTGTCGAAAATCTTCGATCATGCGACTAATTCGGCAAATCGAGCACTGTCGAAGAATTTAATCTTTGGAATTATAAATTCGCCTTGTTCGGCGAAAAGAGAATCTTCGGTACTCTTTGGATAACCCCCGGGAATATCGAACATTGTTGGTTTTCGAAAATCCGACTAATTCGAAAAACTCTGGGAAAATCGGACTGTAATTTTCGAACGTCTTCGGTAATCCGACTATTTCGGCAAGACGGGCACTATCCGCCACCTTGGGCAAGCCGACTAATTAGGTAATTTCTGGGAAATTCGGACTGTGATTTTTCGAACACCTTCGGTAATCCGTCTATTTCAGCAAGAACTGTCTGTCGGTTTCTAGTGGTATACCATGGAATATCCAACTTGTCACTTGCATTTTCTCAGTATACACACTCGCCTAGATTAAAGGCTTGTGTTTCTATCGAAAAAATTCAAATGACTCGTGGAATAATAACTATCGCATAAGCGGTCACATCCCAGCAGCTTTCAGTTACTTTCCAGTAGCAAAATTCGTACATTGGAGCCCAAATAAAACTCATTCCAAACAAAAAATGGTAACGCTATACAATATACAATTCAGGCTTCTTTAACGGAAAAGTAGGCTAAAGAAATAAACGTAAGCTTTAAGTGCCCATATCGTCAAATTTTTTATTTTCCCATCTGATCCTATATTCCATGCAATGAACTTTGGCGAAAAAAAAATTCAATTTGGATAAAAAGAGACTTTTTTATGAAGGTTTAAAAATCTGAAAATCCTATTTTATTGCGGTCTACCCGTGTCGCTGATCACATCATCGACGTACTCTGATTTGTGACGTAGATTAAGGAACACGTGACTTCAGGCTTCACTTGCCTTGCTTGTTTTATCTCTGTAAATTTAGCTTTGCAGTCTATGCAAATCGCTCCTTTCCAGAATTTGGTATGAACTACTAAGTTTAATTTACAGAGGTAAAACAAGCGAGATAAGTCAAGCCTGAAGTCACGTGTTCCTTAATCTACGTCACAACTCATTCCAAACCAGAGAAAGACTGGTGCGAATGGTGGACCAAAATAGCGGCAAATTTGAACGTTTTTAAAACTTTTAAAAAAGATTGCATTTTATCCAAATCGCATTTTTCTTTCGCAGAAGTTCATTGGCTGATATATAGAATCAGATAAGAAAATGATGATATGATGATATGGGAACTTTAAATAATGGTTAATTGCGTGTTTTTTTAGCATTGTTGGAATTGTCCTCTCTCTCTCTCTCTAGAGTCCGAGTAGACAAGTACAGCAAAGGCGCTAACTGTAATTCTCACTGGGCTACCAAGTGGTTTTTGTTTGTAAATTTCAGGTCAGTCGAAGCAAACTCTTGAAGTATGACAATTTATCAAGCACGTGATCCTAGCTTGGTCCGTCAAAGGAGGAGTTGGCAAAAGTACTTTTTTACGATACAGACAACATTGACTCTTTACAAAGGAAAGAAGAGGTAACCTAAAACTCTTTGGGATTTGTTGACTTACGATTTACAGTTAGAGCTACATTAAATTCTACAAGTCATGCATTAATTAAGTTATTGATTCAAACGCAGTAGGGGGGACCCTTATCGTTTCCTATGTTTAGGGTTAGTCTTGTTTTAGTCTTACGTTTGATAGAGAGATTTGCTATCAGAATACTTACAATAATGGCTAGCAACATGTTAGAACTGGTGACACTTAGAAAAAATACCGACTTGGATTTAAAATGTTCACTTTGCCAATTCCTCCAGCACCTTCTGTCTTTCTTCCACCATACCCCAGAGTCACTCCGGTTAAAATCTGTAGATCTGCGTCTTGTAACAAAGAAGAACAGCAGTAATATATTGATCCTGTCTAATTTCTTAAGATTCTTATAGGATCAACTGATATGTGATTAGCAGATGTCAAAGCTTGCCTATGTTCTTTGCCGTAGGTGTTTGTACAATTATTTTCTAAAATTCGCCTGAACCTTTCTCTATTATTGGGTTCCAGTTTACACAGACAAGGACCAACGACCAGCTGTTCTATCGATTGGCTTCTTGTTAGAGTTATCATGACGCCATTGAGTGGAGAGGACCTAAGAAAAATGGTATTTAATTTTTTATATTGTTGAATTAATATATAATCGACTTACCTTGACCTGTTCACGCTTGGTAATCAAGACTAGATCAAACTGTGTTATTATTATCAGTGAAATCCCGTGTACACAAATCTTTTCAAGGAGTTCTGCAACCACGTAATCAGTTAATTCCTTGCAATGCTCAAATCTAATTTTAGTAGTTTAAAATATTAGGAAACATTAAAAATGTTTGCAAACTAACGGTATAGCTATTATTAGGCTTTGTTGACAGTGACCAAATGGAGTTGATATATATATATAAATATATATATATTATTTGAATGAAGAAGCTGGAAATCCAACGATGTAGTCACAAGTTAGTAGGATCCAAAGGATACACAACGCTTTGCTATATTAATTAAGTAGTTTGAATGAAGAAATAGCGACAGCGAACTACTAACTGATCCGCTGTCGCTATTTCTTCATTCAAACTACTTAATTAATATAGCAAAGCGTTGTGTATCCTTTGGATCCTACTAACTTGTGACTACATCGTTGGATTTCCAGCTTCTTCATTCAAATAATTAATATAATTTGCTGGTAGCCTATGAATCATCCTTGGATGATCCGATGTATGTCCTGTTCCTGAATGATTAAACGCCGGGGAACCCCGCGGCTAACCACTAACTTCACTGATTGCTCTGTTGCCAGCAGGGTTGTCGTGATGGTGCAGTGGTAGCACACCCGACTAGTAACCAGGGGGACGCGGGTTCGATTCCCACTCACGGCACATATATGTTTTTTCATTCAAAAGGGATCAGTTAGTAGTTCGCTGTCGCTATTTCTTCATTCAAACTATAAATATATATATATATTTTTTTTTTTTTGCTTATGTGAGCACACAGCTATCACCACTGGATCTGCAGTGTAACAATTTATACGTATTTAGTTACGCAAATTCTTTTGGAAACTCCATGGCTTTTGTAGACTTTTGAATGAAAAAGAAAATGTTTCAAATTGCAAAATGTTTTTTCGATAATTTTGAGATATCTTTGTTCCAGACCAGTGCACCATTTACTCTCTGCGACGTGCTTCTGTTCTTTAGCAACTTTTGAAATAGAACAAATTCTGTAGAGTGCTATGAACATTTTAATGTTCGTGCAGACCTCCTTGAGTTCTCATGTGACAGTTACCGGTGTGATTTTTTTCAGCAATGATCAAGCAGTTTCTTTAGGATGTGTGTTGGGGTGACCTGGATTGCCAGATTTTTGATACAACTCCAGGTATGATGAGAAGATAAACTATTACTTTTTATGTAGAAGCTTGTGTTGTACATGAAGTGCTGTGTGAGGTACAGCGGCCCAGTGGTTTATGTCGTACACTCTAGATCAAGAGGTCTGGATTCAAGGCCTGTGCATGCATTGTTTGTACTGCGTTCTGAAGTTAGAGACTTGACTTGAAAATGCCTCTCATCAAATAGGAGGAAATATGAGTACTAACAACTTGTTGGGCAACCTAAACTGCAAATTAAAGTAGGGGGATACTGGGGGTATCCAGCAATAGGCCAGCTCCCCATTAAGGAGATTAAGAGATAGATACTGTCCGCATTGTAGTGTATGTGTTAGCCTCGTATACAGATTCCACTATCGTGAGATAGGGTACATATGGTTTTTCGCAGGTTCTCAGTCCTTTCCCAGGCTATATCATTTTTCCCCTGTTGACATTAGTTGCATTCACAGTGTTATCCTCACACAGGGCACCCACCTAAATTGTGCTTGCTAACAGTAACTGCTAATTATAAACGGAAAATAATTTCTGCAGTTGCTGCCTTTAAAAATTGTCACAGGAGTGAAATACAGTTGACCCATTCGTGGCATTAATAGGTTTTGTTTTTTTCCTCGAATTGGATATGTCAGTTTTTCGGTCTGGGCCTTAAACAGAGTTTCAGTTTCTATTGCGTCATCCCTTAAATACGCTCAATAGGGTCACTGCCTGACAAGTCCATGCAAAATGCAGGTGTGGAGTAGGCTATTCCTTCATATGATATAATTTAAAAAAATAATAAGTATTTAATCAGTGCATTATCACTTGCATTTTTGACTGTTATAGTGTATTTGTATCTTTTTAGCATGTAATAATAGTTCACTTTCCTTTTTTAGGAATGGATCCATCCACTTCCACATCCCATTCATCTCCGCATATCATCCACAACCCGTCAACAACCACATTCACCTCCACATCCCATCCACATCCCATCCATATCAACTTGCCATCCAAATCCCATCCATCTCCGCATATCATCCACATCGCGTCAACAACCACATCCACCTTCACATCCCATCCACCTCCACCTCCACCTCTACCTCCACATCCCATCCACATCCACATCTCATTTACATTCCATCCACATAACATAACACTTTATTCAGGAGGTTACAACGCAAAAACAAAGAAACATCCTGAATAGGGAAATCGTGAGGTTGGCTAACCCTGTATAAAACAATTTCCCTAACTAAAAACTTACAGAAATTTGTAAAAGTTTATAAAACTATACAAAATTTAAAGGAGGAGGTTGTCCGTAGACCTGTATGTAGGGTAGTACGCGGACCCGGTCCATAGTACGGGTCCTGGGTCAGTAACCCTAAAACACTGACACCCCGGTCCAAGGACCCCCACTACAGACCGTGTCCGAGGACTACCTGACAGACCGATTCACGGTCTACCACTACAGATCCATCTCAGTCCGGTTGTTTATCCTCCTCCCGACTACAGCTGGATCACTGGTCCGTAGCCGCTTGCCCGTGACGTCGCATCCACTTTTTTTGCAAATTACTTCGCTGGCCGGCAGCACGGGGAAAAAATGGCGCTGTTTGTTTTTGCGCAAAAAAATAAACCTGTTAACATGGAGCTGATAAATGAGCAAAATAAATGCTTAGTTCATGGAAAAGCGTAAAACTAAAACAGGAATTTGTTTCAAAGCTACAAAAAATCGCAGCCAACAAGAATTATTATCATTACCTCGGCACAAAGGGTATCTTTGCAACGATTTTCACATATCACTGAGTAAACCAATTCTTCCAAGTTATTGGGAATCGTCCATCCTGAGCTCGAATGGTGCAATACTAGAGGACTGTCTATTGCAATAGGAATTATAAGCGATTGTTGCATCTTCGGCCTACCTCTGTTCCAAGACCTCTGTAGCTAACTAAAGTGGGCCAGAGCTTCCGTGTGTAAATTTGAGGCAAGAACTCTCTTTTTCCTTGCAAATAGATACCAGAGTATAAAGACTGCCAGTTCCTATCGCGATTCAGAAGTAATCTGAAAACAATCTTAACAAAATTGTTTTTCAACACAAGGGCGTAATAAAACTAGAATCTTAGTTTTGAAATTATCGAAAATTGCTGTTACGAATAATAAACAGTCAAATATAGAGTTGATTTACAAGTAAAAATCGACCAAAATAACCATTTTTTCTGGCAAAATTGAATATTTGAGAACACTCGTTTCCTCGGTGGTCCGTATTTCTAAATGATGCCAAGTGTTTGAGGAAGTTTCAGCAAAAACTATAAGCACGCACAGTAACGCGGCCATACACGAATTAAACGCTTATTTGTAACGGCTTAGAAAGTAAACATTTATTTATTTTTATACTATTTTCATGGTGTGGGCATTGTTTTGGAATGATTTAATGCCATACCTCGATGAAAGACACCAAGTGAATGTCAAAAGGCGAGAATGGCGTCTATCAGGCATATCCAAATGCCACATGAGAAGTATTTGCTTCTGATCTCGTGTCAAATGAGGCTTGCTTTTTATTCTCAGGGCAATTTGGTAGTAGCGCAGTAACTGTTAACGCAAAATCCCTCTTCTGGGGCATTGCCTATGCAGGATCATGCTAATTGTTAATAAAATTGCGCTAAGGGATTTTTTAGAAGGATCACTTGGGAAAAAAATGTCATACAGCATGTTGGGGTAACTCTCATGCCTTCGTTGAAGGGAGTGAGGCGGGGCAATGTAACAACCTGCCGAGTAAAGCCTGGGTACTATTCTCTGGGTCACGCCCGGCATGTAGAATTCAGGAGTTGTCATGCCCGGCATGAAACCATGGCCGGCATCATTCCACAGTGCACGCAGGGCATGAAAACCTGAATGCTACATGCCAGGCATGTTAAAGTCGGTTTTCATCCGCTGTGCTATTCCTAAATTTTCTAAGACAATGATATCACGTAAAATTATGATGAAAAGTTTGTGCAGAAGCTTCGAATGACAAAAAATGGCTTCAAGAAAGATCTTCCGGCACCTGCTCTGTGGAGAATTGTATTCAGCGAGTAGAAGGCTCAGACTCCAAATTTACGAACTATTTAATGAACTTACCGCGTAATTACGGAACGTACAATAAACGGCGAATCATAATGCCTGAAAGTGGTGAAGAAACTAGACTCAAATGTCCAAAAACAGCAGCAAGGCTGACCTAAAATCTCAAACCTGGCAATAGCACACAACAAAGATGAAAATTTGGCAAATTACGACAGCGAAGTTCAAATGTACGCGCGAGCACATTCTGAGCCATGATTGGCTAATTATAATCACCTGAGATTAAGCGCGCGAACTTAGTGCGCGCGGACAAAACTGAGAGGTAAGTTCAGAGTTCTCAAAGTTCTAAACATCGATCCTCCACGCAAATTTTTTCATGTTTAGTATAGGTAATCATACGGTTTCGAGTTCAATGTGGAATTAATTTGCACGCGTGAGTTTTTCAAAAAGCTGAAATTGCACGAGCCGCTTCGGCGAGTGCAATTTCGCTTTTGAAAAACTCACAAGTGCAAATTAATTCCAAATTGAACGAGAAAAACCGTATGATTACTTATTAATAATATAAACATGAAAAAATTTGCGTGGAGGATGTTTAAAACTCACCTCTCAGTTTTGTCCGCGCGCTTAATCTCAGGTGATTTTAATTATCCAATCATGGCCCAGAATGTGCTCGCGCGTGCATTTGAACTTCGCTGTCGTAATTTTCCAGATTTTCATCTTTGTTGTATTTTCTTGCCGGGTTTGAGAATTTAGGTCAGCCTTGCTGCTGTTTTTGGAGATTTGAGTCTAGTTTCCTCATCGTTTTTAGGCATTATGATTCGCCGTTTGTTGTATGTTCCGGATTACGTGGTAAGTTCATTAAATAGTTCGTAAATTTGGAGTCTGAGCCGACCTGAGCCTACAACTCGCTGAATACAATTCCCAACAGAGGAAGTGCCGGAAAATCTTTCTTGAAGCCATGTTTTGTCATTCAAAGCTTCTGCACAAACTTTTCGTGCCCTGAAGGTGAATTTCCCCTGCTATGAATCTCTACCATTGCCCACACACAAGTATCGAGGAGATTTGTCAGCTATATTTCAATTTACATGCCGGGCATGAAATTTGAGACAGGGCATGACCGGCACGAACATAGGTGACTTCTGAAAGTTCATGCCCGGCATGAAAACAGGCCATATCCTAGGCATGAAAATCAAAGCTCCAGGGCATGAAGTTCAATTTTAAATGCCCTAAAGAGGAGATTTTCTTACTGGGAATTTTTTCCTTCCCAATGCATGCCTTGCGTACGTAAAACCCGGGTTCTAACAATTATCACCCAGATAACGTTTAATTATGACCATCAGAGCATGTGGGGGACATCCTCATGCCAACAATAACAATTTCACATTTTCTTAATAAATTTTTACTTTCTAAGCCGTTTTGTCTAGTGTTGTTTTGAGTCTTCTCAAAAGGGCAGATATTTCACCGGATAATAGTAAAAGTATTTCAGACTTCATATTTGAAGAGTAAAAGTAATCCACCGGCCTTCTTTTGTGACAGATGAAGACCTGATTAAAGGAAAATAGACAAAAGAACATACATCACCATTATCCTTACATTACAAACTTTATGAGGCTTGCACGGTTTTTCAAATCCATTGAATCTGTATGAAGAATGAAAAAGTAAACCATCCTTATGGCATATTGTTGTGTCTACATTCCTAAGTGTCACAACAGCACACTAACATAAGATTGTAATAGAGTGTTTTCTTCCCCTGCCATTATTATGGTGGTATGCTGCAATGTTTCATGAAGGACCATAATTGATTAAGACTTAAACGTAAGCCCCTTAATTATATATGCTCATATGCGATTGTTGCTATTCAAATCTTATGTTGCCATCTGATTTAGGGGGATCACTTAGAATGATCTCCTGATTTAGTTTATCAATTCTGGCTCGAGGACATCTCCATTATATAGCTTTTGGATCTCCCTGTATCATTCAAGACAACCTGTTATTTTGACAGTAAATAATTAACAATTATTATTGATTCAAAATATTTCCTCCTTTTGTAATTTTCTCGGAGATATTGACCTGTCTTTGGCTACTCAAATTTTGAGATGAAATAGAGTTTTATGTATATATGTAACAACCAACGCATCATATTCCTTTAATATTCCATTTGAAAGACGTCAAATGTTCTTTAGATTTTTTGGTACATCGTTTTTAATCCTCTCATTTGCAAGGTTTCGCTTTGAAACAAGAAGAACATGAAGGTGGTGCAAACACGAGATATCCAGACTTTCAAAAAAAAATCCAGACCGGCGTTGACGTATAAACCAGAGCAACATGCGAAGGCTTACATGCATGTAATTGGGTCGGACTTTGTAAACAGCGAGTGGCCGTTTCCTATCTCATTTCAACTTTAAATTAAAATACAACCAACAAAATACAAATTACAATGACTTGACGAGACTTTGTGTACTTAGCTTCATGCAAGGTGACTCCACAGCGAATCCGAGATCGATTAACATAGGCAAGGTTTTTAGACGAAATAAATTGTATGGTTTGTATTTGTCTTCTGTCATAGCAAGGTGTTCGCAGTTAGCGTGCTCTGTAAATGACCTTCTGCTGCGAACAGCTTATCTGATATTTCGCCGAAGATTTCTTCAAGATTATGAAACGCTGTTTTTTCTCAACGTGTCGTTTGCCTTCGGTGTTTGTTCTCTGGGAAGTTTGTTTTCAAAACCTCGTACTTGCAATGCAAGGTGAGTATGTACACCTCTGTTAAATCTTACCAAAGACAAAGTCAAGCCTTTAAATTTAGTATTGAAAATACTAATCAGGCAGACTTGTCTTGGTTATGCATGCAATAGCCGCATGCCCGCTGTTCACAAATATAGCACTCCCGTAAATTGCAATGTTTATTTATCTATACAGTAGTGCGCTTGTTCCAGACCAATTCTGCCTTTGAAATCTCGTAGAGGGAAGCGAAAAAAAATAATTAGGCCACTGAGGGAATAAAGAAACTCTTTCACCCCATAGGTTTCGATCCCGCGACTTTCATTTCATGACTACGAACGTAATTTCATGTAAGCCGACATGTGCTTTTGGCTAATTATTGTTTGTAGCACTTCCAAGCCTGCGTGCTTAAATAAAATTCATTCTCTATTGTACCTATCTTAACAAAGCGCAATTTTTCACTTGGTATAAGTGATACGCAATACGTTGGCCTATAGCTCACTTCTCGCAAATTCCTCTTAAATAGTCAACTTGTTACTACTTTTCAAATATCCACTGCTTAAATAGTTCGGTTACTTTCCCTGTTTTTGTATTTTATTTACTTTTATATAATTACCAAATCGATGCGGCGCTCTAATTGGTCGCTCAGCTATGATTTATTGTGCCAGTAAACTCATGGAAAAATCGCGCGTCTTATGAATTATTATATAAAAACAGCAACAGAACACAAGTTTTTATGGTTTATAGGATGATTAACCACTTGGGATGTTGGTAGAACAATCGAAGTATCCGTAGATCACTCGCCTGTGGCTCGTGATTTATGAATTCTTCTTGTTTCTGCCAATGAAATGTCAAAAGATCTGACCATCAAAGGCGATTTTTATTACAAGGGAAATTGTTTTCAAAGCATGTTTTACTGGACTCATCAACGTTGTTAGACAATTGAACGTCATTGCACAAAAACACATTCATTCCACAAATTAAAGGGTATTAATTTTCTAGTGTCAAAACAGCTCCAGCTGATCATTTGGTATGGAACATAGCGCTCGGCACCGGCGCCAAATGGCACATGCACGTTTCAAATATTGATATCGCAGTGTAACGCCAAAACCATAGTCTATGTGATGTTGGCAGGCATAACCGAATTAGGATTCGCAATGGAAAAG
>JAHPZR010020541.1:22500-52500 GCA_019787425.1 Platygyra sinensis | reverse complement strand
TCAACTAACCACTGCATTTACGATTTTTAACTGCCTTGAATACGAGTTCTTGAAAGATTTTTTGGTCCAAGGGCGACAGCAGTCATTTTGAAAATTCTCTATCCTTTCAAATATCCTGGACTTACAGTGATGTCTTCCAAACAAATGAAAAATTCATTCACAACTGTCCGCCATGTCTACTTGCCGAGATGGCAAAGGTGGCAAGCTCAGTAGCCAGGCCTGGAAAATGTTATATAAACCGCCTGGAGCGGTTTATATAGCGTCATATAAGGAACCGCTTGATCAATCAGATTTCTGGAAACTCTTTGTTCAGCACTGAAATTATACTCAAGTTAACTATTAAGATGTTAAGGTGTTAGAATGTCAAGGAAAGGTTGGCACCTCATTCATCAAATAACGCTGACTGTTTGAAGAAGGTTTGGTGAGAATAGAGTGAAAATATCGGATTTTTTGTATTCTCAAAAATGCACTAAATTTGACTGGGCGCGTACCTTAATTAAAAAGTCATATTTTCTAGACTAACGAAGATAGCTTCGTGTGTTGTGGCGTAAAGCCCGAAAATTCCCTTGGCAACAAACATGGAAAACCAAAAGTTGACAATAACCCCGAAACTAACAACGACTGTATACACATACCCCTTCCCACAATCCCACCACACTCCGCCGTAAATTAAAACAGCTAATATTTATTAAGATAATTAAAGAAACTAACGATAACGATAATACAATAAGCTAAATTATTTACCTTAATTAATAACAGGAATATAATAATTTGAAACTACAGAACACTAAATCTATTTAAGAGAGTATTGTTAAAAAAAAAGGTATGCTTTTACTAGTTCACTTCAGTTCACCTTTACGTCCCAGTCCTTGACCTGTCCTCAACCCAACAACGTTCCACCAACAAACGATCGATAAACCAAACTCACGATTCACAAACCAAACTCACGTTTAACCCTAGTTTCCAATTTCTCGTAATAAGGTCTTCGCTCAGATTTTCCTTGACTCATTTATCTTCACTGGCTTACTGCCTGGCAGAAGTTAATCTTCTCCTTTTCCTTCTTCTTTGCTTTCTTCAGCTAGCTTCTCGGCACACATACGCTCCCCGGCAAATGGATTCTTTGTCGTGTAAAGGAACGGTTTTACTGAATGACTCTTCAGTGTTGAAAATGTGCTCTGAACCAAACGAGTCTCCGTTACTTTCAAACCTTCAACGCCGGTGACCTTCTCTCAAAACAGAAAAAAAAACCTCTCCACGTGTCAACCTAAAGTCCTAAATAGCAAACTGAACAGAACTATATGCGAAGTACGAAGCAATGCTACACGGCGGTGATGTAAAAATGAACAAAAACTCGAGCACATAGTCCAACTTAATGCTGATTGGCTGATCTACACAATTGACATATTGTCACAAAGAGGTCAAAGTGAAAATAGTATACATGATTAGGTGTAGAAAAGAAAGAATAATACACAAATATAATCTGATTAGAGAAATAATGGTTGCACACTTTATGACTAAAAACAATACAATAAATCCAGTAGAAAGCGGATGTAATTATTGCTCGTTCATGTCTCTTAAAAAAAGATGTATGTGAACATCCCATGGTAAGACAGTATTTTCCTAACTCTATAACGATAACCATTGGAGAAAAACATTTAAATCCAATGGAACAAATTTTCAAGGAACCTCAAGTAAGAAATAAAAGAGAGACCCAGTCGTTCCTTTAATAGAGAATTTGATCTCAAAAAGGAGATGTTGATAGCTTAATCTTTGGCGGAGAAAATGTTAAAGAATCAATCACAGAATTTAGCTTAAAATATTTAATTAATTTAGAGGATAATGAATATGAAAAAAATATCACAGTAAAGAACAAGAAAAAACGACTGGTTGTACAGTTTTGATTTCGACAAAACTAGAACAGTATGGTTCAATGATTGGAATCATATGGTATTAAATAAAGTGAGAACGATTTGGTATAGTTTGCCATGCACAGTAAAAATCAAACTATAAGCTCTCCATGCAATTTATGCTTTGCAAGCGAAATTCCTCGCTATTCTTGCAACCTTCGAGCTTGGCTTCAAAAACTATTTCCATCCCTTAATCAGAACAAAAATTGGTGCTAGGCAGCTCGTTTTTATCTCCTATTGCCGAAGAAGTTAAGCCTAAATTTGATGTTGTCATACGCTGACATCCCATCATTTTTGAAAATGGTCTGGTACCCCCATTTTTTATACTACTGGCGAAGGGACAAATATGTGGAACTAAGGCTGATAAAATGCAACTGGAAAGAAGCTGATCGAAAAGCCTAAGTGCGAGCTCGCCGGCAAGGGGTTGTCGATGGCCTATCCTCCAACAAGAGCGATGGGCCTAACTAAGTAAGTAAGGAAGGAAATAAGGAAGTAAGGAAGTAAGGAAGCAAGAAAGCAACGAAGGAACCAATCAACAAAATAAGTAAGTAAGTTTCTTAGTAATTAAGTACGTAAGTAGGAGTATTTTATGACGCGTCAGGACTTTTCCAAAGTAGATAAGTCGTCCTTCTCCCTATTGTCCAAATAATTTTGAGCCTTGTTATGAGCGTCCCAAAACTCCGCTTCTGCTCCGTGCATCTGATCGATTAGCTCTTTTTTCGTTGCTTAAGATAATTCTTCCATAATTGTCATCGTGCATTCTTACAAACCGTCTTGAATTCTCGCCGACTCGAATAATCTTCTCCATTTAAAAGACTCAACAATTTGTTTTGATCCTGGTGAAGGCTTATTGATTCTTCGCACCTTGCTGCATAAAACTTTGGATGCGGTCTTCTTCTTCGTCCATTACTTTGCAATACACATCGTTTACTGAAATTATTTAAAACCTCACTATGCTTTCATCAAATTTTCACCACATAAACGTTTTACAATTACAGGAACCAAATTTGAAAACTATAATTTGATTTGCATTCTCGATGGACACCAAAATCAATAAGATAACTGCGACAAAATCGTAAAATAATCTATGCTAATTAAGACCAGATATCCAAAAACCGTCACCTGCTACTTAGTTATGCATTTACTTCTACTGGCTATTGTAGTATTTTATTCCACATTTGTAACTTAAAACAAAGCCTTTGTAATGAAGCTGTGGATTACATAGTTTCCTAGCTCCGCCACGTTTTCACCTTAGTAGTTTCCCGCTGACTAACATATTTCTATCTGTTATCGGGATAGTGAAATGCTTCCCTGGGTAGCTCTCTTGGAGCCTGTTGTCACGAAGCTCTCTAAAAACTCTAATTTAATTGGATCTTGTTGGCACGAAGATCTATTGTTTTAGGGCTAGGGTCCATCGTTACCACTGTTTGTATATCATTTTCTCAGTCAATCCGGTTAGACGTTCCGTAGAGCTTCGTGGCGGCCCCTTGGGGCACTGCCCCCCTTTGAAACATATTTAAACTAAGTGACAAAAGCCACTGGTTAAACTACTGGTAATGAAAAGCCGTGAAGGAATGAGAATACACACCATGTCCAGTGTGTACCACAGCTGTTTTGGCCGAGAATTTGTAAGGTACTGTTATCGACACAATTTGACATTTAATAGCACCCGATCACAACAAGTATTATTAGTTACGATATAAGACAAAACAGGAGCCCTGGATGAAAGCAAGTTTGATAAGAACAAACTAGCCTTTGACGCAGACCCTCTTTGGGCGCATGACTCAACCTTCCTCGCCCACAAAAATTAGCCCAAGTCATGTTCACATTCCTCCTCTTAGATTACGGACGTCCCGATCAAGGCTGCTAACTTTGGACGCAGACCCAGTTTGTAAGACATTTCAACGGATACCAGCGTGACCTTTCACTGATCTGAACATTTCATCGGTCGATTTAGATGCCGTCCTGATCGGAGAGGAGCTGCAAAGTATTTAGTACGCGATGAAAAAGATGGACGCGGACATTCATTTGCATGGCTGGTTTCTCTTAAATTCTGGCGCAAATGCTGTCACCTTGCGTGAAGTCTGCTAAGTCTGCTTAGAACCGAAATGATCGCAAAAAGGCCAAAATACTAGCTTGTCCTTTCATCCAGCCTATTAGACGCTTACGACAATCTCTTTAAGTAGCCGTGAAAAAAAAAAAAACCAAAAAACGTCTGCATATTTAATTTGAAAGCGTTGACGTTGTTTATGTGACAACATGGGAGCCTGAAGCTTTTTATTACACAATAGAGCGGCGCTCATTGGCTCTGAAGTAAATAAATTCTTCACTACAACATAATAACGAAAAAGGTCAATCGAGTCAATCAAAACAACAGTTTCATTCATGAGCATTTCTGGAACCACAATTACAAGAGTTCATATTTAGGTGACAGTTTGGCCTAAAAAGCTTAGACGTCCAGAATGAAAGCTACTAGATCCTGTATGAAATGTCTTCTTTTGAATAAAATAATTTTTTTTCATATTCAATCAATTAAAATCCAAAAAATAAGTAATTTTCAGGTGATCTCCAGCTGATCCTAGGGTCCAGAGTCCACAACTTTGATCGAATGAAAAAAAAAAAAAGGGAAAAGATTGTGCCGTTAGCTTTAGATAGGGATATCTTCATTGCACCTTACCCCCTTGGACAGAATTGTCCAAGAAAAAATTACTGTACCACTATAATACCATACTACTACATTATTTTTCGCTTTCAGCGTGAAGTTCTTTGTAGTCTCGTTTAGGTTAAAGAACAAACTGTTATTTACATCTTTGCTCTTAGCAAAGAGTTCCTTGTGGAACTCGCTTCGAGTGAAGAAGGAACTGTTAATTTACAATCTGGTTTCCAACGTGGAACTCACCCTGCTTCGTCTGGAAGTGGTTAACGTTAACTGTCCTCGACCAGGGAGTACCTCCTGGCGGCATCGGATCATGGCTTTGAAAGTTGCTTTCATATTTCCGTTCAGAACAATATACAACCACGGATTTATGGCGCTGTTAGCCTGGCTGAACCAGTAGCAAATGTAGGTAATTACATAAGGATCCCAATTCGGCCCATCACCACTCGCGATCATGCTCACACCAACGTCTATCTGATACACATGCACGGGAAGCCAGCAGACGGCAAACACCACCACAACAATGATAAGCATTCGGATGACCTTTTTCTTGGGAATTTCCTGTTGCGGTTGATTTTCACTCACGTTATGAACTAAAGGCACTTCGTGGAGCCACAGTTTTCGAGCAACTAGCGTGTACAGAACTGAGATGATGGCAAGGGGCACGAGGAAGCCGACAACAAAAACGTAAGACATAAAAGGGCAAAAATGCAGAGATATCTGATACGACACTTGCCGCGGATGAGTCTGAAGGCAACTGGTACGATTGACATCAAGGCCGTGGATGACATCCAAATTATCGGCAGCAATGATCTTCGGCTTCCTAAACCAAATGCTCTGCCGGAAAGGTTGCACCACAGCAAAGTATCGATCAAATGCCATAACAGTAAGGCAAAAAACGGACGCGATCATCGAGACATGAAACGCATAGTAGAGAAACTGCGTCAAAGAACAAAAATCAGAGACTCCAACGAGATAAAAGTGAGTAATGCTGACAGGCATCTGAAACACTGCAACCAGCAAGTCGGCCACCGCCATGTTAACAAAGAGGAAGCTTGTCAGATTTCTTGTTCTAGGTTTCTTCCACACGATGTAGATCAACAATGTGTTACCAGCCAAAGCTACGATCATTGTTATCACATACAGTATGGTCAGAGACAGTGCGATGGTGTCATGGTCTGCCATGTTCTGTGAAATATTAATAATAATAATAAAATATATTTAACAGGAAGAAACTTTTTGAAAGTAAGCATTTTAAGGTAGAAATGCACACGAACAGAAAATCAGTGCTTTGGTTTTAAAATTCTACTAGTTTCTGTATCTAGTGCAATATAAATGCTGCAGAAACTGTCGTAAGCTGTAAAACGTGCGAGCAGTCCTTATATGGCAAGATCTCGGATTTGACGTTTCACTGGGGGTTCCATTACATGCGTATTTCATAAAGCATTCTCAGCCTGTAATACTTTAGGGCACAAAGTTCGTTTCTCAGGAAAACAATCGATTGAAATCGAAGAAAGGACAAATAAAAAAAGGGCGTGCACGTGGCAAAAGATAGCTCAGTTTCGGTGGAGACTCGGAACTAATACGATCGACGAGAAAACCAGAAAGTCAAATCCGATAAAAGCCATGTGCTTTAGAAGGATTCGGAGTCAGTCCATTTCGAAGAAGAAAAGCTTAAATATATGTATTTATCTTTTTCTTTCAGCTCAAGAGCGGGCAGAATTCAACAAATCCTGCAGTCTGATTGGTTCCTGGAGTGGGCGGATTTTTTTTATTCGTACGGACCGCTATAGCGGCCAGAATCCATCTGGTCGATCAATTTTCTTGAATGAATTAGCTGTTATCGTCAATCTTTCGCCCTTTTTAAAACTTCCAAAGACGATTAATCAACGCAAGTTTGTCTCTATTCACCTTTAGATGGCAAGGAAAATTACTGTAAGTAACTTCCATTGAATTTTTTGAAGTTGTGAGAGTTTGATTGGCTGTTTGTCGCCTGGCGCTGCAATGGCGCGTAATCTTGTGTGTCGCGCTGTACAGTTTTAAGGAAAAACTAGTTCAATTTGATGCAGTCGAGTTTTCGTGTGTAATAATTGCTGTATTTAAGAGAATTGCTGTGGATTAAACTTACCGAATTTCCTCGCTATGTGCTACTCAATTTACGTAAGAAAAGTGTAATTCAGCCGAGTGATCCGGAATAATCAACAAAAATTGTTTGGCTGTTTGTCGCTTGGCGCGGCTGTAATGGTGCGTAATCCTCTGTGTCTTTGTACAGTTTTAAGTAAAAACTGAGTCAATTTCAGTGGAGTTTTCGTGTATAAACAACACTGTATTTGAGAGAATTGCTGAGGAGTAAACTTACCAATTTTTTTGGCTATGTGCTACTCAATTTACGGTAGAAAAGCATAATTCGGTCGAGTGACTCGCAATGATCGACAAAAATTGTTTCTGTAGTACAACTTCAAACTTTACACGGATTTTCACACCGGGAAAACAGTTTTGGAGTCCTTACCTGGGTAACTAAATGCACTAACATAAGTAGTTCGAAATAAATATGTTCTTTAATAAATCTTTTACTCGCTCGTTAGACTTTTTGCAAAGGTTTGTAGATAGAGAGTAAGCCGATTCAATGACAAAGTTGCGTAAACAAACTCATTCGTTAGCCAGTTTACGTTAAGAAGAAAAATTTACAAATATTATTTGCCGGCTTAGGGTCGGTCCGTATAGGGAAAAACTCTGACTTGGAGCTTGAAAATGCTGCCCGAGGCCGTTTGTCTCGGTCAATTGTTGCTAGGTGAGTGGTCGTTTTCTGGTTTAGGTCGTTCTAGTAGATGTGTATTAAACTGGCCCCGGAATAATATTTACTTGCTGTGTGAGTGAACTTCCTTTGTTATAGATCTCTCAAAATAAATTGTGCCAATAAGCCACAGTATTCGCACTATGTGTCAGTCCAGCCGAGTTTAATTTTTTTTTTTTAATTAAAGAATGAGGAAAAAAACTGTGATTTTGTGTCATTATGTATAAGATATCGTCTTCTTTGCTCAATAGAGAAAGATAAATTTAACCACTCGATTGCTAAATGAGTTGATGTTGGTGCAAGCTCGGTGCGTGCGAAGTCGCTTGGGATTAAAATCTTCAGCTACCACCTATCATTCCATACGGAATTGTAAAGCTTGTTGCGGGTGCTTTCATTGCTGGTGAATTCTAGAAACATTCTTCCAGTCGGGGAATTATTTAAGGTGAGTTACCACCGTTGTCGTTGATACGCGACTTTAGAAAACAAAACACCCGTGGAAACGTTTCCAAAATTTCTTGTCAGTGTTATCGACAGATCGGATCGAAATCCACCAATCACAGCCACTAGTGTGCCCTTTGGACGTATTTTTACGTCATGCTAGCGGGCTGTGATTGGTGGATTTCGATCCGATCTGTCGATAACATTTATCATTGACGGAAAAATTGGAAATGTTTCCCCGGGTGTTTTGTTTTCAAAAGTCGCGTATCAACGAAAACGGTGGTAAACACGTAGAGAGCGAGAGCCAGCTGGAATTATCATACCGGCTTGTACGGCTTGGCGAATGAGACAGTGTAATTCATGGTACTCAAGGTCTTTGCACAAATGCAAATGTTTTGTTTTAATGCATTTGTCAATTTTTTTAAATTAAATGTTGTTCGGGTTAAAATTACAAAACAAAAAAAAATCAAATTGCCTCATCTAAAGATATTGGGTATCAAGAATGAATCTTCTGAGATCAGGAGCAAGACATTTTTACCCGAAATTGTTCCCTAAACGTGAAGTGAAAAATATTGCTCTTTTAGAGAAGAGAAAGTATTTATTGTTACTGCACATGGGTTAATACCAGACAGTTTCCATAGTTCTGCCTGATCCGTTCTTGCAGTTAAAATGAAGTCTTTAAATAGGTAATGTGGAAATAAATCCAGGCCCTTGACAAGATGTGTACAATAAGATCAGTTTGTCAGTAGATTCCTTGATATTGCTTAAAGCTCTAGCTAGATGTGGGTGTTGTATGTGCTGTTTTTAGAGCCATATCAACTCAATTGCTTGGTATATAATCCCAAACAATACTTTACATCAGACAAACTGCCGTTCAATACCTTAGCTTAGGGAAAACCCTAAACGTACGTACATAACTATGTCAATTCAAGAAACATGTGACATTTCACAATTAGACTATGGGCCCGAGTTTTCTATGAGCAGATAGTCAACGAGGCGCAGCCGAGTTGACTATCGCTCGTAGAAAACCAACTGTTTTATTATGTTACATCAGGTTCAAACGTGATGCGCGATGTGCACTGATGCGTAACTGTTGACTATCAACAGATAGTCGACGGTAATATAGCCAATCAAATTCACGGATTTAGAATAGACTACGGTAAATTTATACTAAATAAAGTTAGTAAACGCTAATATATGACTGCAGCAAAGCAAAAAGAGGCCCCGACTCAATAAACATTTGAGACGGGCTACAAATTTGTGAATGATAACGGGGGAAAATCGCGTCCTTGCAAACAAAGTACTGAATGCCAAGCCGCAGTGAAAACACACCCTATATCTCAGACCAATGTGGTCAAAATGGACGCGTTTGTCAGACGTAAACAGCTCAAACACCATATCCTTTAGGACTGCATATACCTCTGATAGCCCAAATACCCCTCTCCCCGAGGAAAAAAAAGAACATATAAAAATGTATTTTTTTCTACCAGGGAATTTCCTCGCACCATTTTACAAGTCAAGTTTGGATCCTTTTAGATTTTAAATGAAAATCGTTTGCTTTGAACGTGTTATTAAATCTTCCTATCCAATATTCTTTTTTAACATATATACGTATTTGAAGGACTCACGCTGTAGGTCTTCGATACTTTTATTAATTGCTGTTTAGCCCATTGACTCCTGTGCCGGCCGTAACTGGCCCTGACTAGCGTTGGCCTTTGTTTCACATCAATGATCAAAATTGGTATCATCTGTACTCACGTACCGCAGGAGGAAAACATTTTCGAATAATACCTAGATCATTGTGATCGACTCAATTGAGCCTGAAGTATGCACGAAAATGCTTAGAAATTTTGGTGGAAGCTAAGAGCAAAACTGCCTGAGACTACACGTGGCTGTTCCATGGTAAATTTTGTGCGTATCGGTGTATCTTTCTCTGCAAGCATGCCCAGTAGAATATCAATCATTAGAATAGGAGATAAAGGAAGGGCGCAAAATCGTCAAATAAATATATAAAATAAAATAAAACAAAACAAATTAAAATAAAATAAAAATAGAAATCATAAAACTTGATGTTGGTGGAAAGGAAGACACGCTTTCATGTTGCAAATTCCTTTTGAGTAGATCAAGACTAAGTTTGCCCATTTCCAGGCTGAAAATCTCGAAAACATCTAAAGAATGCGTTTTTAAGGGGAAAAGCTCCAGAAGTCATTGGGTTAAGAACTAGGGATAAGAAGATGATGGATTATCTCTGAGTCATTGATTGAGTCACTGATAGGATGATGATGTACTTTGCTAAACTCACTTTACATAGATTGAGCTAAACATGACATTTCTGCTATAGTTTAAGTCCAAACACCGAGGAAATAAAATACATGCAAGAAGTATTTTCAAGTTCCTTCTGAGTATCAGGTCCCAGACACATGCCTATTGTTTTCGTTTCTAGCAGGTTGGCGTTGTGATTATCACAATTTTGAGAGCGTTAGTACTCAGTGCTGATGAAAAGCCCGAAAATAATTTTTTATACGAGGGCTTACAATGACATGTCTTGTTTCGAAATGGTAGAATAAAAGTGTTTTGTAGCAAATTGGCCGATTAACACTGAGTGCTCATAATTAAGAGTTCAGACGAGGCGAATTTAGTGATTTTAAACGGCTCGTCGTGACCTTCAGAATTATCCCACAGAAGTATATTTTGCCTTAAAAGACTTGTAAATTCCTCAACAATAGGTCTCCAGGCTCAATTTGTAGTGTTATTGTGATAGGGATTGAGCCAAGCAAACTTTTTGATAGGTATTGGTGCCTAAATTTTTGCCCTTTTTTGACCAGACCCGAGGCAGTAAAAAAAAAAAAAAAAATGTATTTTTGTGTTTCTAGATATTTTAATTTGGGGTTAGGGTAGGGTGTAGGGTTAAAAAATATCTTCCAAAAACATTTTCATTACGTTTCTAGATTTAACATAGCCAATCTCTATGTGTTTGATTTATGATATGAAACAAACTGATTTTTCATCATTCGCCACGACTGGCTCTACGTTAGTGCACATTTCCTCTTTATTTTTTCGAAATCACTACATATGTTATCCTTGCAATAAGATTGGCTCTCAGCAGTGCGATTTATTCACAAATCGCACTATCTTTCGCTCTAAATCGCAAATTTTTCTTAGCTCATGAGAATGGGAGAATAAAACAAAACAACTGATTAGATTTTAAGGCTTTTTTTTTTAAACTAGACAATCACATTGCACGAAAATGAAAGAAAAAAATGGAATAAATAATCTTCTTGTTTTTTTCCCGACATCCCTGCGTTCTGTTTAGACTACAAACTATCTGCCACTTAAAACATCGAACTTGTAACAATCATTATCATCATCATCATCATCATCATCATCATCATCGTCGTCGTCGTCGTCATCCTCTTTATCACAATTATCATTATCATTATCGTTTTTTCACTTTCGATGTAAATGTGCCTCAAGTGTTTAGTTTAAATTTAGAGTGAATATAGCATCATTATTATCGTTATCGTTATCGTTATTATGGATATTGCCCAGGTTCTCCTTTTTTGGCTGTTTATGACGGAGTCCAGGTCCAAAATCTCTCCAAAGAAAGAACGAAACCAATATCTAGCCATCTTGACCGAGGAAAGACTGGTCAATAAGGGATTTATTATTCGATTTTCGAAAAAAAAAAATTCGCGGGACCAAGCGGGTAGTCCGGTGATAGCTCCATCATGGCCGCTCACCCATACAAATATATCTTAAGCAGACGTTAAGTTTTACCAAAAATTCCCTAAACACTCTTCAATATCAAACCAAACAGCTCAAATATCCTGCTCTAACGGGCGATAAGGAAACGGGCAAAATTGATTTGTTTAAACCTCGCGCATCCCGCGGGCCATACGAACTATTTGTTTTGAATCGAGTGTAATGTTTAGCCATCGATCCCTCGAATAATGTAAAGTCTGCTGTTTTAAGCTGATTCGAAACATGCACAAAACAATTTCAAGTACCATTTCATTCCACATGTCATAAGTCGCCAGACATTAATTCTCGGCAAATCAAAATAACGTACCTGTAGTAACGAAAAGTTCTTTTAAATGGAACTACTACAGGATTTTGCGTTTTAAGAGTGTGTCCATGAGAAAACCAGGCAGAACCAGGCAGGAAGTGATCACCGATTTCGCTCAAACTTGGCACAAATGTTGGGTTTGGTGAGTAAATGTTTAAGGTAAAAACTTAAGTTAAAATATTTTATTCTCTTCAAGTTAGAGGGACCCCTCCAAAAATTGCCGTTTGTCACTAACTTATGCATATTCAGTTAGCTGTCTTTGATTTTATATTTCTACAACAAGAAAGGTCCCCAAAAATTTGATGGGTTTCTTGAGAACTTTAATGATTGTTCTCACTATCCACATTAGAATAATGCGTATTTGCTGTTGCCCGGCGCAGACATTTGCCATTGATTAAAGGCTATTCACAACGCTACAAAATCTCTGTGCAGTAAGTACCACAGATTAGTTGTCGTAGACCAGAATTCTGCGTTGTAATAAAGCAGGAAACGAGTTGACCTTGTCCGCTGTCGTTCAGTGTACTTTCGTTTGCTAAAGACATATTCTCTCGTGAACATTTAGTCAGCTACAGCGCAGGTGGCCATGATGAATGTGTATGTTTTTCTAATTTGACATTCAAGAGCAGGTAATTATCAAGACAAAGGAAGTCTTTCCTTTTTTTCTCAGTTGTGTTCAGCAGGGCTTTCCGCAATAGTTCGGTGTAATCTAGCATGTTCTTTTGATAATGGTAGAAAAAAAATAAAGCAAAATAATAATAATTATATATCTACATATTTTAATTCTCTCAACAGTAACTGATAAAGTTGAAAACGAAGAATGGCATCTTTTAACACTATGTGGGCTACCAAAAAAAGGAACTACTATTTTATACCCTCTGGACAAGTCGAATTTGACGCAGGCTTAATTAAAAGGAAGTGAATGTTAAATGCGACAGCCCGCGAGAAAGTGAGACCAGTGTTTTTCTTTGCCAGCCCGAGACACCTTGACTTTTAAATTACGGCACTTGTTCAAAGTATTCTAATCTTTAAAAAATCGAGACTTTGACGCTCTTTTCGCGTTCCAAAATAATCAAGACTGAGAGACGCTCATAACGGCTTGAAAAAGCAAAACACAACAAACAAGCTAGACTGCTAGACATATGAAACTCAACGGAAATTTCGTGAGACCCATGGATTTTTAAGGACCATTCACTGACCTTTAAATTAATGTGGGTAGGCTATAACTGGCACTAATTAAGCTTTTCTGGGCTCAGTTTAGTGCCATGGAAAGCAAAAACAATTTGCTTTTCCAAATTTATAGGCATGGTAGCATGGTCGAGAGGAAACATTTGACATATTACTATTCATTGGTATAAAAGGGCATTATGTATTCCGTTTGCCACCGACAAATAGAAAAAAAAATAAATTCATATTTTTAATAAAATCTCAAATTGTCTAGGATCTGTCGTTTTAATGGCCTGCACTATTGTATTGCATACATCTGAGCACTTAGAGAGAGCTGTGACGATATCTGTTAATTGAATTTATTCGAGCTCCCCGGAAACGTTTAATTGCTACAAGAAGTCTTATCTCAGTTGTGAGAATTGCATTAGGCGAAATAATTCTTGTGTCGATTAAGATATCAGTGCGCTCCGGTAGCAAAAAATAAAATAATAAAAAATCCGAGTCCCAGATGGGATGTGACTCGGATTTTTTCCGAGATCTCCTAACATTTAATTTATCATGTAGTTGTTGTTTCATCTTTAATAAATAATAAAAACAAAGACTTATTTTCGACTCTAGTGAAAACGAGTCAATAAATCGGCAAATAAAGCTGGATAACAAGAAAGAAATGATGAGTGAAGAGGCAACACAGTGTATTGATTATGGTATGTTTGTTAAGAATTTAGCATGTCTACTGGTGTCTCGAAAACCCGAATAGCCAACAATCATGAATAGGGAGCTAATTGTGCGAATAGTGGGAATTGTGGCAAATAAGGAGGAATAGTGACGAGAGACAGAAATTTGGTACCCAGTATCTGGCATTTAACCTTGCAGCAAATTGCAATGGGATTTTCCCGCTAAAAAAAACAAAGGCTTTTAAGGACAAATAAGAAAGTGTTTCTGAACGTAATTTCTTCTGTTATTACCCATACCAATGTTTAAATACGTTTTTAATACTATATCCTTGCGTTTCCTGTTTTTTGACATCGGCGATGGACAGCTAATTTTAGCTTAAGCCCTTAGAAGATTAGGATAAGTAATAAATCCACTGAAAATATGTCGCATATTTGGAGAATTAATTACGAAGGATATAACCGGTTATTAGAGCAGCTCGTTTGTGTCTTTTCAGTTGATAAACTGATCACAGACCACTCGCCTTCCAATTGCATTGGACTTTGTTGCCGTTGCTGTTTTACGGCAGAACGTGGTATATCAGTTTACAAACCTTAGGATATATGTTGACTCTTGATATCTCGACTGGTTTTCTGGTTATTAGAAGTTAAAGAATAGGACGATAAAAATGAGGAGAAATAATTCCATAAGTCCACTAAGATTTTTCATGCATTTTTCGTATATCTGATAAACGGTGAGCTACAACTTCACCTTTTCCAGCGCGTATTATCTTTAAAATTCGGCTCCATAAATGGCTATCTGTTAATTTATCTTCCCATAGGTTCAAATAAGATCTTATTTCTGCAAAAGTTTGGATGTTATCGTCAACTAAGCATAATATAGTAGAGAAGTATTGCGCTTTGTAGCTGACAGCTGCAAATTTGAATTTTGTAATTTCGTCGATAGCTTATGGTCTGACGATTTAGCTCGTACACTCCTTTTTTTAAAGAGTATTGTTTTTCCTACCAAGGTTGAAAATTTTTCTTTTTGGCCAATTTTAGGCTGAAAATGTTCTTATGGAAATTCTTACATCATGTACGACATTTGCGGTGGAATGTATTCGGATGCTGTTACAGTAATTTTGGAGCTAGTCTGTGGGCATTAAAACCTAATATGACGCCCATAACTCTTTACAGAAATGTTATCTGCATCGAAAATAACGCTGGTGCTGTTTTTCTTGCTACAATTCTGGCTAATTTTGACGTTAGGAGGAAAGTAAGAATCTTATACGATTTATTTTACAACATTAAACTGTATCGTATTTACAAACTTTCAACGCAAATTTATATTTGAAGACGTCAGCCCGGGTTTTTTCGTAAAACATTTTAAAAATGTCTCAAATTTCGACCTTGACATTTATATTAAATACTACCAAAAGATAGGCACCATAGCAAGGTTTCTCTTATTAACATTACAAGCGACTGAACTAATCGGGATTCTTGCAAAGTCGATAGCTAAAGTTCAGTTGCGATTAATGTAAATTTGAAAAACTACAATTACAGGGGGAGTAGTAGTGTGAATTTTGACGCTGCTCTGAACAAAGAAATGAAGAATTCTACCTACCTTTCGTACTTTGAAAATATGAAACGCAATTGCAATGTCAAGGCTGTTGCTAGAGAGGCAATGCCTTCCCTTCGGGTGTTAGCATAGAGTGCAAAACTGTCATAAAACCTCGATAGCACAGGCGGTAGAATATTCACAGCACGACAAACTTGATAAAATTTTCTGTTAAAGTTTACATTACATATATATGTATATAGATATATACGTTATTTGTGTACGCACATTATTTTAGACAGTTGTCGGATGTGTAATTTATCAAAGTAAATTCTAACTAATGTAGAATGGTAGCGGTGAGTAGTTAACAATTATTCATCGAAGTGGAGTTGAATAGTGGTGGATATTTCACCAACACTGAGGAAAATAATTGTTTTAGTATATAACACACAAGGTGAATAACTAGCGGCGTGAATGGTTCTATTCACTTTTGTGTTATACACTAAAAATGATTAACCTGAAGAAAACATCTGTTACAGGATTCAGTTTTTAAACAGCTCCAAGAACTTCCTTAATTTTTGCTTATTTTTAGTCGGATTCGGTTTCATGTCTGCTCTTAGGTCCCGTGCGCTTTTTGTTGGAAAAATTCTTAAACGCCACAATGAAAGGAGTGTTTGGAAATGTGTTTGAGTTAAACTTCGTGCTGGGAATCACATGTTATAATGACGTCATTGAATTCGAAAAGATCCGTTATCGAAATGTTTTCCACCCACACTAAAATGGCAGCATTTTGAAACTCCACCGTTTTTGGATGGTGAGCCAAACCCCAGAAATATAGCTTCGTTTTCAAATTTATACGTCACACTATGGACGGGGTCTACATTAAGCTTAGTTCCGCCTTTAAGCATCAGCCAATGAAAGGGTGTTTTGACAAAAAAGAAAGCTAATAAATGGTATGATTTTATTAAATTGTTAACACGAACTGAAAATCATAATGCTATGGCATATACTAGTTATGAACTTCCGATAATATTATTTCAATGAATGAAAGATAATTTAGCTTGACAAGAATATATTATTTTGGGGACACTATCTACACATTAAAATATATCTTAGCTACACAGAATACAATTATTTGCAAATTTACACCAGCAGTAATGAGTCAGCTGCCACGGAAACACATTGTGAAATTTGAAATCATCAAAAGAATCAGACATTATGGAGCTTACATATGTCCTCGTCGATTGTAATTCTTCAGATTCGTACGGTGACGCGGTTACAGAACGCTATCACTTATTAGTTTTTTGACGACGACTAGATCATTAAACAAACTGAAAGCCTTCTATTTTGACATATATGCACAAGTTCTTAGTGGCAACAAATCAGAAAAAGCTTCGCTCCAACCATTCCTAATTTTTAAATTTTGACTGATCTCCTCTCACAGACAAAATTAACACACAGTCTGATGATCGCCTAAAGCGTGAAACTCGAGTAACAAGTAAAACTTTTCCTTCTTATATTTGCTGAAAGTTTTGTATCTTGACCGTACATAAAGCTTCTCTTTTAAACAAGAAACCGAGCTGGTTATGAAATGCCGCCGCGAAAACAAGTTCGTCTTGGCAACCAATCGAAGAAGAATTTTAATCATTTATAACTGATATATTCTCGTAGAAAACACTCAGTCTGATGATCGCCTAGAGTATGAAACTCGAGTTTACACGGCTCCGGTAACCTACTGTAGAAAGCCTTTAATAAATATAAATGCCAGTCAGAACGATCTGTTAAAGCAACCTATTGGTATGTGTACATTGTCAAACTTGTGTTTATTGACAAACTCGGTGTTTCAAAGTAAATTAACATAGCAAACTACTAACGCTCGTGGCCAGCTGGTTCAAGCTTTTTCAGTTGGTATGATATCTCACGAATTTTACCGACTTAACTAAGTGTAGGTGTAGATGTGGATGTGGCTGTAGAATGCAGAATCAGATGCGGACGGGGATGCAAATGCCAATACGCATATCTTTACGCGGATGCAGATGCAAAAGCGGATGTGGCTGCAGATGGGGATAGGGATGGGGATGCGGATGCGGATGAGAATGGGAATAGATGTGTGTATGGACGTGGACGTGGACGTGGACGTGGACGTGGACGTGGACGTGGTCTCCACTGAGCTTTCCTACTGAGCCCAGTAGGGAGTGGAATTTGTAAAACGGCAAACTCACAGCGAAGGACTCGTTACATTCGATACAGGAGTTCAATGCGTTCAATGCTCGGATAAAGGTTAGCTCCACATTTGGCTGAATTTTTCCCATCGACAGTTGGACGGTCTTTGGAGATTGCGGCAGTGAAAAAAATTGGCAAAGAACTTGGAACTGAAAACCACAACAGTAAATGGGCCGCGCGGTGAACTTAATGTTATTTTTCATTGGGCGAAATCACAACGTATGTATTTACTCACTCGTTTAGAGTCAAACACGTCGTATGTTCGCCCTGAAAGGTAGTTTTGGATTTGATTTAATTATTCTCATGGACAGTTTGACGGTCATTTCCTTCTCTTGCAGCGAAAATAAGTAAGGTAAACAGTCAACGTTCATTTCGGCGGTTCATTCCATTCGGTTCTAGTGTTTGGGTTCTGTGTATCATATGGGCCTTTCTTGCCTTCCTGCGTGAGGTATTGAGTGTTGGTTGAAGCTGGGGTGGAATAAGTGTCATGTCTTCTACAGAGTGATCAGGAAGGTTAAAGCAGGGCAGAAAAAGGCCGAGCGGTGAAACGGGCAGCCCGCCCGTGGGCCCATGTGTGATGCGGAGAAGGACTGGCACGAGCGCTCCATCCGCGCTTCCGGTGCAATTAGTGGCTGCCAAAACTCTTCTCTCGACAAACAGGAAATGGAATTTCCTTTCTTCATTTTGAAGCCACCAGTGACCTCTATCTAAAGGCCTCTTTGATATTCTTGCCCCAGAACTCAATACCATTTTGTCTGTTTGAACATCACTTAAAGGGACAGTCTCACGAGTTGCGCCTGCGCGACTTTCTGCCTCGGAGCATTCACGCAGTAATTTCCCGCCATTACGGGTTTAGATTCGTCGGTAACTCTAAATATTAAACTTGGGCTATATAAGTAATTTTTAAATCAGAAACCGCAAAATCGAATGCTTTTCCGTGAAGGAAAGTCAATCTGAAGGCTGTAAATGCAAAAGGTCTTGCAGCACCAGGCGGAAAAGTACGAGTAATCGTGGTTGCCGGCTTTGTAAAGGCGGTAAAGTGCACTATAGAGACCATTGTCGATATGGCAGTGAAGACAAGCCGTGCAAGAACAGGGCAAGTTTATAATGCGTATAAATCAAATCTGTTTATAGTTTGATTTCTGAAGTTTGTCTTTATAGTTCAGCTCAAATTTGAAAATATCCCTGTTCTTTCTGTGATTTAGGAATCGCAAGATGCAAAGGCTACTTTACAACGTTTGAGAAATGTGCGAGCTCGAAGCGATCAGGGTTTTCAGCTTTCCAGTACCAAGAACGGTGCTACCGATCGCCTAACCGAAGAAGCAGAGAGAATTAAAGAAAACAACAATGTAAAAGTTGTGTTAAAATCTTTAAGTACTCAGGGATTTATACAGAGGAATTTTTGTTTATCTTTCTTCGTTTTGTTTTATTCATCTAATAGGAATTTATGGATATATTGAATGTCCATATGATAAGGAATCTGAACCTTCGATTGCTTAGAAGAGGAGTCGGAAGTATGGATTACATCCACACTCGATTTGCTAAGCTCTCTGTTCGAGTTATTTATGCAGGAGAAATTCGTAATTATTTGAGAAGACAATAGATCTTTTCGCAAGGCTGCATACAGACATTTTATGTTGGCTTCACATGAACACTTGGGCAAGGGAAATGGAAGGGTCTCATTCTTGTGTGGTTTTACGAATAAGAACACTATATCCCTCACTTACCGGTGTTTACATGGGTTATCGAGAACGTGAATGTATTGTCTTAGTGTTTTATTTAACAAATACAATTTTGTAAACAAAGCAATCTAGGTGCTGCTAAGCTTGACATCGTGTCCAAAAGTCTCCTTGGGTTACCAGCTTGACCTGGGTTTACTCTGGATTTGGATTACTCTGGTGTAGTTCCGGAATGCGATTTCCATTGTTTAGTACAAGAACAGCTTTTGGATCTGTCATAGAAAATACCTTTTTTTTTTCAAACATTTCATTTGCTTTCAAAATTTTGCTAGAGGCAACTTCATTTTGAAAAGACCATTTACATTCAAAAAATCTTTCTAATGGAAAATGTTAAACTGGCTGGGGTAACTGCAGCTAAAACAGCCAGAAATAAAGTGAAACATAGTCAAGGCATAGTCAGTAGTTAGTTTAGCAAACTACACATAAAGCTGCATTTATACAAGTAAGATCTCTTGATACAACAGTGCATATAATTTTTGTATTTCTATTATATGCATTACTACAACCAGCAGAACCCCATCAGCAAATACGTTTTCAGCTGAAAATAAGTTTTGAATTCAGAAGATCTCTTATTGCCCTTTTTGCCCTAATTTATTGTTATTACATTCACATGTGCCCAGAAGATTGCTGAACACAGCAACACATAGAGAAGAAATTTCATTGTAAGGCATGTAACTGTCTATTTTTCACTAGATCTTTGGTGTGTGAAGTCTTGGCAAATAATTTTTTTCCAAAAAAGTAATTATGCACATGTACATATATTTTATTGAAGCAACATTAGACTCCCAGCCTTTCAAGAGTTAACCATGAGAAACACACCTGTCATGTTACAGTTGCATGAAAATAAACACCAAGAGTTCTTGGAAACAATGTCATGAATGAAAATGAATGTCTTGTCTTGTATTATTGTGATTGAAAGAGACACAGATGGATTCTGATTTCTGAATAAAATAAAAGCTGTATATTTGAAGTGATCCTCTGTATATAATGATGTACACGAAAATCTTGTGTCAGTTGACGAGACATTTAGAGTAAACAGTCGGAGTCCTTGGATATTCAGAAAGTGAAGTCTTCAAGTGTGAAGGAATGGTATTTTAGATGAGAGCAGGGATTCTTTTTTCATGATACTGAATATCTTTGGTAAATTTTCGTATTGTTCAAAGATACAGTACAAGCCTAAACAATAGAGATTTACTCTATTATACATGAAATAGCAGTAAAAATCCGTTCTCTCACTAAAACTGACAGTGCTTACACCACCACCATTAAATCCAATTTACAATATTGTACAAATAGAGCTATAAAGCTATAAATATGACTGCATGCCTTTAATAAAAAGGCCAAGGTTCTGAACCACAGTTCTTTAGTAACTCTTTGCCCTGATCAATGCTCCATGGGAGAAGATTCCTCTTCAGCTTTTATCTTCTCTGAGCTCTCTGATGGCACACCAAATCTGCTGCAGCAATTAAGGTGGCTGAACACAGTTTTTGATACCTCTGTTTCATTTACCTTTGCTTCTAAAACCCTTGATCCTTTGGTCGCCAAAAATGGCAGCAAGCAAGTTAACAACACAAACTTCAACTTTTTGATAATTAAACTGTCGTATGTGCCGTTGCCATGGCAACATGATTAATTATAAACAGGCGTTTAAAATCGGTTTTGTTTATTTGCAGAAAATCTAGTCATTAGATTTTCTTTATAATTTGCATGCAACAAGCTTGTAACGATACTCACATGTTAGCGCTATTTTAATAAAAATTTAACAAACAGATCTTTAATTATCCCTCGTTGAAGGTTCACTGGCATATCTCGAATTTCCTTTGTTAAATTTTAATTTTTTTGAATCCTCCAGTTACTTATTTCCTAAAGTATTTTCGCTCTAAATTTCGTGAAATTCTAATGAGTGGTTCGCGAGAAATAGGCGTATCTCCGAAAGGCAATTTTTCACTCAATCGCAATTTTTTTGACTAACTACGCATGCGCTGCATTTAACTGGGTTCCTTCGGTAACAAACAAAAGCTGAGAATTGCTGGTTTCTTTGCATCGCTACTTTTTCTAACATACCTCTGTAATAAAAGAGTAAAACCATCAATACAGTGTTCATTTGTGAAGAATAATAGTACAGACAGCGCGGACATTGAGCAAATAAAATGATCGCTGTATTGATACCATGCTTGTTTTTATGCAATACTTGTGCGCGCGCTGAATTGCGTTAGCATGAGCGCGCGCGAAAACTGTGTTCAGCCACCTTAATTTGCTCTGCTGTGGGAGATGGTGGCTTGGCAGCAATAGTTGGTGCCTACAAACATGGATCACTTTTGTTGAGTGATACATGCCTTGCAAACAGATCAAAATCCTGTCATCCTGGCATGAAACATTTTGGCAATGAGGAGAGGGATAAACTCATACCCCTTGTCAGCTTTGACAATTTTCATATCCCATTGTTTTGTTTGTTGGTTGTACTCTCCACTGAAAAGCTGTTCACCTGCTTTTTTGGTAGCAACAGAAAGTTGAAGGTGGTTATTGCAGTCAACTGATTCTAGGTACCTTCTGACTTTGTAAGCCCTGTAATTATAAACAGCAAAATTGCCTTTTTTTAATCATACATCTATGGATACATGAGCTATAACTACAGTATATGAAGCCACACAGGTATTCAACTCTACAGCAGTGATCAGTTAGTTTAGGTTATAAGAACCATCAGTAGTACCTTATGATAATATTGACATACAACATAATGTAGAATACATGAATGGATCCATTAAAAATCAACAGAAAATAACATGAGTGGTTGGACTTGTTATTCTTCGTGGCCAAAACCCCAGTGACAAGCTGTTAACACATTCAATACACTGTCGGAAAATAATGACGAGTTTGAACTAAATAGTAGTGGAAAAAAGTCAAAATATGTTTCCCCAATTCGATAAACAAGAAGTCTAAGTTGCTATCTGCTATTTCAGGTTACTTTCATCACTGTTTCGATATCCAAGCTAAAAATCACGAACTTTGCTTATCTATTTATTGTAAAACAGCTGGAAGTCAGCTTACAATTGCTACGACGTGACATCGTGAATGGGAGATTTACCAGTTGCCGAGATTCAAGAGAAATGGCTGCTAAAGGTGAAAGGAACTGGGAGACTTCGCAGGAGTACAGGTCGAAGATCCTGTCTAAAATATACGAATTTACTGATTTCAAGCGAGTCTTCCTACCTAGTACATTTCCAGAAGATATCCTTGGCTGTTGTCCCGATTCATGTACTTGTAGTTTTGTTACCACGCGCGTGAAATCGCTTCGCTCAGTCCTATTCCGTGATTCAACAATATCTGATTGATGCCCAACAGACAGAAACAACATGTTATAAAAGTTTTACATACACTTAAATAATAGTAAAGCAAAAACTGAAGAAGAGAACCAAGCTAATGCAAGCTTACCGTCTACGATTTTCTAATGACAGTAAATTTATCGCGAACTCGCTGTTATTTGTTGAACTGTACGTGGCTTCATTTTAGTTTGCCTTGTAACCACGACTTGTAGATATTTTCTTCGAGCCGAATTCTTCTTCTCGACTTCCCCCGTTCCTGTTTCATGCCGCTGTCCGTATTAAAAACGTTCTTACGGCCAGAGTTGTCTCTACGGCCTCCTTGACCGTGAGGATTCTGTCCTCCGCTGTTGACGCCATTTTGTTTCACAGACCACAAACTTGAAAACGTCGGACCACTTTTGGTTGATTACCTGGGCATGCGCAGTCTGTGATACTGTCCCTTTAAGAATTTTCGTTGTAAGCTGCTCAAATTTGAGTGAAACAAGAGTGTCGAATGCAGGAATGTCCCGCTTATCATGACCAAGTTGTGCTCCGCTGCTTCTTTTAAGAGTACTCCACATTACTACAGTCCAAATTTTACATATGTTGAAGATCGTTAGCTTTTACATAACATAGTATAAAATCAGCTTGATATATTTTGATATAACAGCGTTTCAGAACTTCAAAGTTTCTGTACTCTTGCCACACGTTTACCAGGATTTTGCTCGAGAGTCTATCGCGACCAAAAAGTAATAACACTTTGCGAGTTTGAGTTCCGACTGAATAGCCCTTTTCACGGTTAGTTTTTCTCATTTGCATTACAATGTAATCCAACGTGGATGCGAGGCAATTTCGGGCTAAAGCTTCAAAATAGCCCGAAATTGCCTCGCATACATGCTAGATTTTATTGTAATACAAATAAGCAAAGCCAACCGTGAAAAGGGCTATTGCAAGCAACTCGTGATGTTTCATCAAGACACAGAAAAGTTCGTCTGTAAATACTGCTCAGTCTTATTTGTGTCAAAGTCCAATAAATCGCTGGTTATTGATGAAGAAGAGCGCTCGCAGATGCGTGTTTTGTAGCTAAACATGGCAAATAAAACTTCAATTGCGCTCTTTCGTGTAAAATTGCACATCGAACTCAAACAACCTCTAGCTTTAAATACATTTAAGACTGATTAATGTTTGAGAAAAATGTTAAAAGTTCAGCTGGAAATATGGGAAGAAAGCAGAGATAATCAGCAAAGTTACGCCGGGTGGCGCTTACTTTGACCAATCCAAATAACGATTGTGATTTTGTTGGTTGAGTTTTCTAAAATCCTTGTCTAATTTATTTTCCCAGCATAAAATGTCATTATGTTAAAGAAACACACATGATGCTAGTAGCTTTATAGCGTTGGCGAAAACTGTTGCAGCATATTTCAGCACAAAAGATGGCGAAAAAAATGTTTTGTCAAGTTTTTGACACCGACTCGGAGTGCACGCGCTCCACTACGCAAATTAGCTTCTTGCACGCGTCAGATTTTCCTGTCAAAATTAAAACTTCGCCAAACCCACCAAACAGGTAGAAAGAATAAGAAACTATCGAAAGCAGAAATTGGTTATGATTAAGAATTGTTCTGAGAAACTCACAAACTAACTCGATACCAGAGAAGAGAGCTCTTTTGCATAAACTTTATTCATAAATCAAACGCTTACGCGTACAACTAGCGCGAGGAGATCTTCCTCATTCACAGCGCGAAATTTAAAGTCCTGTTTTCATGCCAGTAAAACTCACCTTTAGGGAATCCTTCAGAACAAAAAAGTTGCTGATTCACATAGAAGGGAGTTTCGTTTAACATTTTTAAGAAATCAAAGTTTGATTGTAAGTAAGTAGAATCTCCTTGTTTTAGTAGACCCCAGTCTTCTGCATCACACCTTTTTTCCCGGGCCCGCTCTTTTCACCGCCCTAAGTATAAGCGCCCTGGTTAGAGTGTGTTGGTACTGATGCTGAAGCGTTGGCGTAACTAGGATTGTTCGTAGATTGTCTGTGTTCTGTGAATCGTTCTCTAAGTGTACGTTTGGGTTCTCCTATGAATTTTTTCTTACGTCGTTTGCATTCTATCATATAAATTGGGTTAGTAGATTTACACGTCATTTGCTGTTTGATTTCTCGCACTTCCCCAGTGCTGATAAATGTGTAGTTTGTTCTTTCATTATCAATGTGTGGGCAAGTCACAGATCTATGTTTGGAGTTGCAGCGGAAAGCGCCTAAAGAATGGTTGGGTTGAGTGGCGGTTGATGGGTTCTTAAGTTTCGCGCGAACCAATAAGTCACGAAGATTTGGTGAACGTCGGTAAGCTACAATAGGTGTTTCTTTAAAAATTTCATGCAAACGTTCTGTGGAATGGAGAATGAAACACCCATTCTCCATTAAACTAAACGTACACTTAAAGAACGATTCACAGAACACAGACAAGCTACGAACAATCCTAGTCACGCCAACGCTTCAGCAGCAGTACAGACACACTTTAACCTTCCTGATCACTCTATAGAAGACATGACACTCATTCCACTCGAGCTTCAACTAATCACGGCCCACTTTTTTTTTTTTTTTTTTTTATCAGGTGGGACTTATGACAATAAAAGCAGAGATTTTAAACATTCATCGCTAATCACAAAAAGAGAAGAAATGGATCGACTGTAGATATGTGGTTTCTAGGTTGAAGCTACATGTATATGAAAGGGTAAACCTTTTCGAAAAAAAAACAAAAACAAAAACAAAAACAAAACAAAACTCGAAACGGAAAGTATATTGACATTGGGGCAGAGCTTCTTTGTGTACACATTGGTTAGGCCCCCTCTCCCTCCTCCCGGGCATAGTTACATGGAGAAAACTTATATAAAAGTAAACAACAACATTCCACTTACTTTGGGTTAAAATTCAAAAAAACAATTGAACTATTTTGGTACACTGGAAATGTAGCAGGAATATTATGGTAAATTAGAAAACAGTCCTAAGAAAGCACGCGCGCTGATTGGTTAAAAATCGTGTTTGTATAACTCGATGGAGAAAAACAACTAGCGCGCGCTGTTGACGTAGTGATGGCGCGAGCAAAGAGAATTTACATTTTGATAATCAAAGTTAACAAGTTGTTTTCCTTTTTCTCGTCGTGGTGTTTTCTAAAAGAAATAGAAAACATGTACTTCGTGTATCTATCGAGTTATACAAACACTCGTGAAAGTTTGGGAGAACTCAAAAAAGCTGTGGAAACACTCGCCTGCGGCTCGTGTTCCCACAGCATTTCTCGTTCTCCCAGACTTCCACTCGTGTTTGTATAACTCGATAGAAACACGGTACATGTTATCTATTTCTTAAGTATCATTTTAAAGCAAACGTTTTCACGTACCCCTTCCCGTGAGGAATACTAAAACTGTCTAAAATAATTCTTATACAGTGCAACATATTTGCAGAAATACTTGTTTTTCTCTATTCCCGTTTACCCGTTGGCTAGCAAAAATTATATTGATCATGTTTGCGATATGTTTTATTTATTATATAACTCTGCTTAACTAATTAAAATACTTGTTGTTAACACTACATGTTCGTGTAAGTTAATATAATACTAATTATTTTCCAATGCCAATTAAAATTCTATCAATAAATATTTGGAAATGCAAAGACAGGCGAACATTTACGATAAAAACCGTCGTTTCGGTGTCTTCGTGACGCCATTCTCAAGGAGAAAAAAAAAATCCGCAAAGTGTAACAATAACTAGCATACAGTATTTGAGGCTAATTATATAAATACTTTTGCGTGATTTGAATCGCTTTGCTCGAATAGAGAAGGTTTTAGGTCTCAGTTGAAAAGCATTTCATTTATCAAACCGTCGAACTTATTTCTACACTTTTCCAGAATGCTAAAACGCTTCAGCAGGTCTCTCGGGACTTCGCCGTGCTGTTCGTGGTACTGTTTATCTAGTTAACGTGTCTTTTGTTTATGTCCATCCGCACCTGTGTAAAGGTTGGTTTTCACTAGCGCATAAGCATAAGCCGACATACGCAGAAGCAGTAAGATCTTGATAATTAGCGCCTTTTATTAGAAAAATTTCGAACAAAAAGCGCTAATTATCAACACCCTACTGCTTCTGCGTATGTCGGCTTATGCTTATGCTTATGCTTATGCGCTAGCAATCTCGTTCCCAGAGCCTCGTTCTCCTTGACCAGCGGTCGGAAAACAAGAGCTCTGGGAGCAACCATTTTGAAATAACAATGGAAATAACCGAATTCTGCCCATCCGCTCTCACGCAGTCTGCATCTACGGCGCATGCCTGAAATGGATGCTCCCAGAGCCTCTCGATTCATGCCGTAGGCCAGAAGGATTGTGGGCTCTGGGGACGAGAATGATGCGCTAGTGAAAACCAGCCTTAAGTGTCCGCGGATATAGAAATAGCATTAATTAATATATTCCATTTTGAAATTTATAAGCAGTCTGTATAGACATCCCGTTTTTTGATTTTTGTTTACTTGCCTAGCCAAACTGCGCATGTACTACTGGAATGAGCTTTCAAAAAGGCTTTCAAAAGTCATCTCAAAAATTATTAGCCACAAAATAACTATACATCAAGAAAAAGTATGCAGGCAATGTACCCACGGCTTCCTGATAGTTTCCTTTATTTTTTATTTATTATTTTTTTAATGTATAAAAGAATCAATTCTTAAATATTATGCCGATGGGTTGATGAAGGAGTTAAAGTCATTTAGTTGTGGATATATTTTCTAGCAATGTAGGCTTTACCTTCCTTAATTTAAGTCAAAAAAATATCAAAAATGCCAAATGTTTCTTTATAGTGGTCGTGCACTTAGCTACACCTAGCTAGTTCACAGGCATGCCATTAAAACTGAAGGAAACAAATATTTCAAATAAACATAACAGGCTTAAAAACCCCAACTGGCGGGAGGCAGACCAGTTGCCTATTTACAAGCATGACCGAGGAGTTGAACTAGGATCCACCGAGAAACAACTCCAGCTTAGTGGTCAAAGCGGGACTTGAACCCGCGACCTCCGGATTTGAAGTCCGACGCCCTAACCAGTCGGCCAGTCGGCCAAGCGGCCTCCACTATAAAGATGTAAACAATTTTCTTCACTTCAAACCTGCTTTCATGAGAGGCACAGGTACGGGCATTTTGTATCTCAAAAGAAACGAAATGTCGACGTAAATAAACTGTGCTTATGACTGTTCTGATTTCACAAAGTAATGAAAAAGAAAAGGTGAAGAAAGAGAATTTCTAACCTTTTAAAGGCAGGCGTAGCTGGTGCTTCTGTACGAGTGAATTGTTTACCGAATTCTGGCCTTGCAAAAATTTTTAGAAGAGCAAAGGAGATACAAAGTAGCTTGCTTATGCTTGCCTTAAGCACGACTTCGCGGTGAGGTAAGGGCTCTTGTGATAGAGCGCATCTCTGGGTCTGTGCAGAGGTTTTGAAAATAAAGCCTAGACACATTATTTGCTTTACACGATGCACTTCATGGTCAACTGACGGTGGTTTTCCCCATGCACTCATTTTTTTTATAAGAATATTGTTCTTTTACCTGCCGATGCTGAAAATAGTCTTATTTTTCCTGACAATTCTAGGCTGAAATATTCTTGTGAATATTCTTACATCATGGCATATGACACTTTGTTGGAATTGTACTAGTCTACTGATTTGCTTGTTCATGAGTCTATTTTTGGTAGAGTAAACTAAATGCAGTGATAAGGTATCCCAGAGCATGTCATATCAGTTTTTAAAAGGTAAAGGTAATGTGTTGCATCTAAATTATTTATAATTTCTGATGTACCCCCATTTGGGTGCTACTAATTTTAAACACAAAGCTTACGGGAAAAAGGAAATAATAAGTTTATCAGTGAAAAGTGTTTTGCTTTCTTAACGCGAGGAAATTGCGAAGCAGTAGTAACAATGAATATTAACATTTAATAAAGAAAAAAAAAATATCCTTCTTACGGAGCAAATCCCAATGTTTGGTTTATTCTGATTTGCAATACTATTTGTTTGATGTATAATATTTAACGTTTCTAGGCAAGCAGGCAGTGACGGATCATGGCAATGCCCTCCAACATCCTCTTTTACCAATCTATTGCCACCGATTAATAGTTTGTGTAAAGATCCACACACTGCGGAAGATGTAACCGCATAGTAATCGTAGGGTTGTGGTGGCGTAATGGCTTCGAACTACGATTTAAAAAAAAAATACTAATGCACTCAATAGCCCTTTTCTCGGTTAGTTTTTCTCATTTGCATTACAATGTAATCAAACGTGGATGCGAGGCAATTTCGGGCTAAAACTACAAAATAGCCCGAAATTGCCTCCCATACATGCTAGATTTTATTGTAATGCAAATGAGAAAAGCTAACCGTGAAAAGGGCTATTTCCGAACATATTTGAACGACATTGTATAATGAATTATAGAGTAAGTGACCCTTTTCGAAGAACAGAGGAATAATAAACATGCATCTCACTGTGTACGCTTCGATAAAATAAAATAAAAAATGCAAATTTAATACCCGAAAGCTATACAATATTTACTGATGGGGCACGATGGAAATAAATGAAAAAAAAAAAAAAAATATTGAAAGGAAAGACCACACCATTGGACATCGTGACTCGCTTTCGGTTTTTCGGTACAAAGAACAGAATGTGAGCTTTGCGCTTACGGGAACTCAGATTTGTTAATGTCAAGATAGCTATATCAGACGATCTAATTTTAATTACCACCAATTTGAAAAAAAGAAACGATGCCTACCTAAATTGAATTTGAAAAGCGTAGGCTGTGATAATAACAATCCTTTAAGACTGGGCGTTCACTGAATGGATCAGAAAAACACAACCAAGCTCACGCCAACACAACTAAGCTCAGAAAAACACCACACTAAGCTTAGTAAAATACAACTACGTTCGCGAAAACACAGGTAAGCTCAGAAAAAAAAAGAAAACGAATTAACCTCTGAAAAACACAACTCAGCTCAGTAAAATACAACTTTAGCTCAGAAAAAACACAGTTAAGCTCAGAAGAACACAACTAAGCACCGAAAAACACAGCTGAGTTCAGAAAAATACAACTAAGCTCAGAATGAAAAAAAAAGAAAAACATCATAAGGCCATTTGCCTCCTTACCTGAGATCCAGGCTTGCGTCAAGTTAAACTAAAGCTTTTTACCGCAACTATTTTACCTGTCTTTCAAGATTAATATAAGGCTAATTTCTTTATGATATCAGACGATCTAATTTTAATTACCACCAATTTTTTTAAAAAAAAGCAATACCTACCTAAATTGAATTTGAAAAGCGTAGGCTGTGATAATAACAATCCTTTAAGACTGGGCGTTCACTGAAAGGATCAGAAAAACACACCCAAGCGCACACAAACACAACTAAGCTCAGAAAAACACCACACTAAGCTCAGTAAAATACAATTACGTTTGCAAAAACACAGCTAAGCGCAGAAAAAAACAGAACTAAGCTT
>JAHPZR010020541.1:0-17500 GCA_019787425.1 Platygyra sinensis | reverse complement strand
TATAATTACAAGAATTGCATTAAACAGGTGTCTTTTCTTTTCTGGAGCAAGCAGTGATAGATTTTTACGTTTATCAAAAGCACGCAAAAATGTCACAGAAGGAATAGTTAGAGAACAGCTTTGGTTCGCTAGAGATGAAATTGTCATTGAAATGCCTGATCTCAATTTGAAAAATGAAAGACAATTGAGAGAACTCCTTTTATCATAGGAAATGCTCTCCTAGCTAAGTGGTCTGGTTCGCCACTTGCATTGCATCTTCCTTAAAGTTGTTATACAGAAACGGTATCAAGATGGTACAGACAGAAATGAGTGAATTGCTTTTACCACACCAAATGGTATCTTACCTAAGTTCTCCAGTCTGTCTCGTTTTTTTTCGTGCTTAAAAGCGTTATATCTCGGAGAAACGTCTGTACTTGGTTTTCTTGTAAATAATAGTCACAGACAATGACAAGAATTGGTAAATGGAAAACAACCTAGGCAAAACAAATAACTATTTTTTCTCACATGAAACTGATTCAAAAGAGAAATTTGCGTCAGACTTTTCATGTAACGATATCAAGTTACGCTGCCGCTCAAATGGTTTCATGTAAGAAAATGCAGAGAAAAGATGACAAAATTCGCAGCCCCTGTTTTAACTAGACCTGTTGTATTTCCGACATGTAACGATCGAAAACAGCTGAGGCTACCAACAAAAGCTTTACGAAAAGTAAGGGAAAAAAACAATAGATAACGATCACAGTGTAACCAACTAAAATTTTCGCACCTCAAATCAGCTTGTTCGAGATTATTGAACAGGAATGAAGCCGTCGGCTGAGGTAAAATCTAGCTCCAATTGCAAATGCAGTGTAGGATGATTGAAGGGATGAATAGCGTTACAAAGACCTGTTAAGTTTAATTAAAAAAAACTTCATTTCCAACAAAAGAAAAATAAACTTGACTTTTTGAAACCCACACTGCCTTTTTTTTAAAACATACTTGATTGTTAGAAGCGTAAACTTTGGACGAATGCTTATATTGAAATTCTTTCAAAAGCGTGGAAAGAACAGCTGTTCTGACAATTCATTGTTTGGTGAAACGCAAACTTGGCTCGTTTTACGTGTTTCTGTTAAGCGCTTAGGAGAAACATCCGCGAGCAGAGTTAAAGCAAATCTTTACACTCACCGAATCGTTGAATCACCAAAAGTAAGCGGCAACGTACAGAATGGCTTATGTGCGGACGTCTAATTAACAATTAGACTACGAGCCCGAGTTTTCTACGAGCAGGTATTTTCGGCGGACGGGCACTATGGGCTGATAGTGGCCCTCCGCGGATGAACACTATCGCGTCACGTGGTCAATTTAAGCCAATAAGAATCGGAGAAAATTTAGTGGTGAACTATAACAGCAGATAGTCGACGGTAATATAGCCAATCAAATTCACGGGTTCACAATAGACTACGGTAAATTTATACTAAACATTGATAGTAGCCATCAGCCAGCTCTCAGTTTGTAATACAACTAAACCAATCAGTACCACAGCGGCGCATCATTAGCATTCTTAGTACTTATTTCATTTGGGGTCAGATGTGTAGAGTACTTTGAAACTGGTCCGTGTAGAGGCCCAGTATTTGGAGCATCTGTGAGGCCCCATACTCAAGAGCCAAGTCACCGTGAGATCAAGTTTTGTACCATAACATCATTAACAGTTCGGGAGAATGCCACTTTTGGAAGAAGCAAGAACAATGGATTACGTCACGAACCATAACATGATCACCATGGCGACGAGCGTTTTCAAAACATTAAAAATGGCGGCCGAATGCGGGGGAATGTAGGCGTAAAAGTATTCGCTTTATTTTGGATTTCATTTCGACTTTTCTTTGCCTAATTATAGCAAAAGTCTTTTTATACGGATAATAACCATTATCGTGATAGAATATTGAGCGTATTTTATTGAGCGTAACATGCATGTAGTGCTCAGAGCGTGTCGGTGTAAAACTGGTATAAAACCAAGGTTCATTTCCACGCGAAGGTCACGCCGAAGATATGCCAAGTTTATGTTAAGGTATTGTATCGAAAAAGGCAAAGATACACGTGGAAGATATTTTACGTAACTTGTACGGAATGCAGCCTGGCTACGTAATCTCAAACTTCAAACAGGTAAACAGTTTTTCAAGTCTTCGCCAGTTGATGCCATATTTATTGAAATAAGTAATACGAGGATTTTTGTTTTGGCAGTTATTTGTCTGGTAAATATTCGGTTTTGGTTAGTCGATTGTTTAAAGGTCAAATGTGATGTAGTATTTCTTAAAATCCACAAAGAGTGCAAAACCAACGTTATGTGGTCCTCGATCGTTGTAGTTTTCCCTTTCATTTCGTGATTAAATCAGTGATTTTGCTTTAAATTTGTCACTGTTTGCTTTTATCTCAAGATAATACACCGAATGCAAATATGGCGGACAACTCGGTCAGCGCCCGGGACGAGTCCAATGAAAGCGAAGCTGGTCAGGCTTTGATGTTTTGTTTTGACAATGCTTTTTCAGAAAAGCCTTGCTTCGTTGTCGATTTGGTCCCTTTGTTTCGCCCTCCCTACGCATTTTTGTGTTCCTGAATGCCACCGCAACAGAGTGGAATCTTCCACAGCAGAGAAAGCTTTCTTTCTTTCAGTTTCCTCGTTCGCTTCGGAGGGGAAACCAAAGAGACGGAGGCAAGAAGTTCACGATCCCCGAAGGAATTGTTAAAGTTCAGGTAGGAATCGATCTTAGAAAATGTGTTAGCGATCGCATTTAGCTCCAAGTTGTTGTCATTTGGCCCAATGCTTTCACTGGTTTCAATGACGGGGCAGTTGAAGTTCATTCGCTTGGTTATTGCACCGTAGTATTTGCTTCGTGGGATTCCGTGCGAGTGGACGCGAACGCAAATAACTTCTTCCTTTGAGACAAAGGATATCATTAAAGAAGAGCTTTCTTTAACTTGGGGAGGGTATTGGCCATGAAAATCGTGTGGGAGCACCACCAGACACCGCATAAGCTCGTCATATAAACGATTTTTCTGAGATCTTCTATCCTGAAACGTAGCAAACAACCTTTAGTTCCCGCGGGGATCGTGAACTCCTTTTCTTCGTCTCAACGAATTGCATTGATCCACTATTTTCCCTTAGAAGTGAACGGGGGAAGATTTCTATCCCTTCTCGTCGCATTTAGAAACACAGCAACTCGTAGGCACCGCGAAATAAAACAGAGCAGATCGACGACAAAGCAAGAGTTTTCTGGGGAAGCAACTTCAGAGCAAAACATCAAAGACTGACTAACCTCGCTTTCATGTAGCTTCATGTAACTCGTCCCGGGCGAAGACCGAGTGGTCCGCCATATTTGCATTCGGTGTATAATCTAACAATAGTCTGACTACTGTTTTGTCGCTGTCTGATACTAATGTTACATACTTTTATTAGAGCAAAACTCGACATTTTTCTAAATTCCGTGGGCAACGATGAAATACTTGTGAAATTGGTCACACTCTACACTAGAAGATGTTATGGAATAGTGTTAAAGCTAAGGCTTCAAGGCATGGCTATGTATATATTAGTAGAACCTAGAAGAGTAGTCTGCTTGTGATGTATTAAATGTCTCCCCATCAATCAGTAAGTTAATCATGATTCCTCAAAGTACAATTCTTAAAAGTAAAATCATCTCAGAGTTTTGTTTTTGTAATGTCATCTAAAGCTTAAGTTGAAAAAGGGGTTTGCAAAAAGATACACAGAAAGTTTGGGCACTGGGACTTTTCTCCAAAAAAAATTTCTTTCCCCTTTCTCCACAAAATGCTAATTGCAAAGGTTTTCCAAACTTTTTGTAGCTGGTTTAGAGTGAGTCTTTCCTTCCTTTATTTTCTTGTTTGACTTCTCAAACAATTTAGTGTGATGCCTCAACGATTGTTGTGAATGCATGCACTGCTTATTAACTCTAACATATGGGGCAGTGCCTAAATGTGATCTTGCTAGATCTAGTAGTTGTGGTAGTCTCGCTGCCTAGAAGTTGTACTATTCAAACCCCATCAAATATTGAAAGAAGACAAATGGGATTTGGAAAAAAGAACGTGTAAACTACTGTTAATTAGATTTTATTATTTCTTTGAGTATTGAAAGCCTCTTGAACCTAAAAAAAAAGACAACAGAATTAGGATAACAGTATCTGTTATCAATAAACATGGCAATTTAAAGGGGCACTGTCACGAGTATTTTGCTGTTTTAGGTCAGTTACATGTATGTGCTAAAATCGTTACTTTAAGGCTTTAATCATACACTAAAAGCTTCTGTAAAGCTACGGCGAAGATATCAAATGAACTTTATCAGAGAGGCCTAACCATAATAAAATTCTTGAGGATTTTTGGAATTCCTGGCGTCAAAACTTGAAAAAATTGGCCATTTTTTTCAAATTTCAATCCATTTCCATCCGTGCCATCCGCAGCGACAGGCGACAGGAAACAGTTTCGGTACCTTCAAATAGTCTTCGATAACAAAACTAGATCATTAGTTTTGGAATTCAATTGATGTGAAGGCAACTTCTAGTTTTGTTAAAGTTGCCAAATAGCGTGACAATGCCCCTTTAAACAAATCATGTATTGATCACAATTGTTTCATTTGAACAAGTCCTTAAATTTAACAAAGACTGTGAAGGTGTTTTCCTTTACACCTCATATTTTAAGGGAACGATTTTTTCGTGGGGTTTATAAAGAAATCAATGAATTGTTCAAAGATAAAAATTACCCTGGAAATATTTTAACTATCTGTGGGATGAGAATGGTGGTAGGGAGAGGTAAGGGTTGTCTTTGTCAGTCCATGTGCATGATAAATGCATGTTCCCCTTATCAAACCTGCACTTCAGTCAAATTCACAAGCCGAAAAAAACAAATTCGTAAATCTGCTTAAATGATTCAGCTATTACAGATTATTATACATCAAACTCACTATGAAAAATCTGATTGGTCGAGAGCATTCAATCGATTCACAATAGCTTGTGAACTTGACATGATAAAAGCAATATCTGCTGCAGATTTTGCATTTATCATGTCAAGTTCAACGTCTACCTGGTTACTAAGCCCCTTGGAGTGTTCTCCTCAGAAACAAAATAGTTGAACGCTGCGCTTCTGTATCTGAGGATGAATTATGAAAAAAAATGTATAAAAAAAACAATTATTGAATTCGGTTTTCGCATGATATCTTGAATTATCAAAACCTCGTGTCTGTGTTATCTGCCTCAGACTTCGGCTTCGGCAGATAACACAGACCTCGGATTTGATAATTCATGATATCATGCTCAACCTCATCCAATAATTGTTTAATAGACAGACTCTCCTTCTAAACAAGACTACTACGAAATATTGTGTGAAAACGAACAAAGACTCGAAGTACAAGCGCTAAATTATGTGTAATTTTCCAGTCGTTTTCTGTCAGCCATTTCTCGTGACGGCAATTTTCAATAGATGGTTGCCATTTTTACTAGCTTGTTGCCACCGATGAAACTTTGGCGACACAACACTAACTTATTGTAGTTTCGAGGAACATTAGTCTCGATATCGAAAAAAAACTGTTAAGCTATTGAAAAAAGCACATAACAACATGTACTTACATTCGATGGCGATCAAAATGTCGGGGGCTTCTTCCAAGGACCTTTCAAAATGATAAAGATTTTATCGATTCGCTCTGCTAAAATTTCCCATCTCTCGCTCAAGGAACGTTTGATAATGAGGCTTTGAAATTCCCGGATATTGAACGATGGAAACTAGAATCAAGCTTTTTTGAGAGCCCATATTTTCTTGCGTTTATTTTTTTGCGATTTTCGGGCGAAACAATAGAATCGTGACGTCATCGCTTCTTCCAAAACTGGCATTCTCCCGGACTGATTAAAGCTTACTTGCACCGTAATACATAAAGCCTCGTTACCATGATCATATAACACTGCAATTGACGAAGGCCTGCAGGCAGTTAAGTCTGTGAAGCGTACACCTAACAAAAATCTAATTAATCAAGAATGAATAAATTCTATTTTTGTCTTCACCTTGGCCAGTGACAACTTTTTTTCTTTCCTAAGCATTTTCTCTGAGAAGGTTTTTTTTTTTTTGGTTTTCTGGTGGACAATTGTAATCAAATATTTCACAATCATTCGAGTTCCCTTTCGCGGAAAAGAGTCAGTTTTTGTCAGCCATGCTCTAAACGGGTAAGAGGACAGGACTGGGTACGGGTATTTAAATTCGACACATTGACATCATCTCTCTCCATACCATACAAAGCTCTCATCCATCGCAGCTCTTTACAAGCGTACTGCATCATTGCGTTTGAACTTTATGCTGAATTCACGAGAATACATATATGTTATTTGCCGGCTGGGAGGTCCGTATGGTTAAAATCTGTGACCGAGGGCAGCATTTTCAAGCCCGAGGTCACAGTTTTTCACCATACGGACCGACCCTAAGCCGGAAAATAACATATTTATCTTTTTCCTGCAGTAAATTAGTTTTGCAGCCGATTATAAATGGCTTTGTTCACGCAACTTTCTCATTGAATCGGGTGGCGCGCCGTCTACTATTCATTTGTAAAAAATCTTCGCAACGAACGAGTAACTCAGATACTAGACAAGGAAAGAGGTATTAAAGAACAAATATTTTTCGATCTACTTTATGTTAGTCGCATTTATGTCGCCTGCTAAGTTCTCCAATACAGTTTTTCCGTTGTGAAATTTCGTACGAAGTTTGAAGTTTTACTACAAAACAATTTCGGTCAGTCGTTTCCATTAAAATCACTTGAAATCGGGCTTTTCTATCGTAAATTGAATAGCAGAAAGCGAGGAAATTCGTTAAGTGTATTCCACAGAGATTCTCCTAAATACAGCAATGATCAGAGGTAAACTCGACTTAAATTGACTCAAATTTTACGGCGAGAGAAACACAGGATTCCCCGCCATTACAGCGCTACGACTACAAACAATCAAGCAAACTCTCACAACTTCAAAACACTCAATTGAATTTACTTACAGTGACTTTCCTTGCCATTTTAAAGTGCACAGCGATAAGCCTGCGTTGACTTTTCGTTGATAGAAGTGTAAAACAGGCAAAAGATTGACGATCACCGCTAACTTTTAGGAGCGAAATTTATGTACAGCGGGCAAAAAATCCGGCTCGTGGGCCGTATCGTAAAAAGCTGGACCGGTCACATGCGCGTCATTAGCCAATCAAATTCGAGTATTTAGGAATCCGGCCCGCTCAGATGCTTGAGGAAAAAAATAAAAACTAATCTATTCTTGCACTGTTTTGTTAATAATTAAAAAAACCCAACATGCAAGGCAAATTTTGGACGATCTCGTATAGGAAATCGGTTTTTTTTCTAGAAACAATTACGGAATAATTGTACCCGTTAACACATCGGACTTGTTGATAATCTCCACGAGTGGCTGACCCAGCTATGAGTGGGAATTTAAAAAAAAATCCGATCTGTTCATAAATACGATATATCCCCAATTGTTTAGAGAATTGAAAGAAAACCAATTTCATTTTAGTAATGCTGCAACCCGGGAGCCCATCATTAGGAGCCTGCAACTACCCCATATTCCTGTCACGGCGTTTTCACAGACTGATCTATTTTTAGTTTGTATTTATCTCGATTTCAGATCCGCACAGGAACGTAAAAAACCAATTGCAGACACAAGCACGGACTAATATTGACATGTCGACATGTTCACGTGAGGTCGCATTGTTTTATCCTCTCCTAAGCGTACCCATGCAGACTGGAATTGGGCTATTTCGCGGGAAAAAACATCTAAAAATAGACTGGTCTGTAAAAATGCCGTTGCATAGGCTTATTATGAGAGTTGCAGGCTCCTAGTAATGGGCTCCTGTGCAACCTCAAAAACAAACTTCCGTCTTTTCGTTATGGAGGGTTGTTAGAATGATGTCAGACTGTGATTAAATATTCTAGTTTTGTAACTTTAATTTCCTCAACAATTTTTGCCAAAGTTCTCAATAAAATACATGTTTCTTTCGCAAAGAAGCCACATAGACGAACAAGCCGTCATTGGCTTTAATCCTTTCACTGCTAAGGGGTCTCCCTTTGACGAGTAAAATCGTCCGGTGTTAGACAAAGTAAAATCAACTGGCGTTAGACAGAGCAAAATCTACTAAGTCGCCATTGGCAGAGGAAAGGTTAATAATTTGTTTTAAACCTAAACTTCTTGGGGTGTAATTACATAGACAAACACTTTATTTTAAAATATCACATAAACTTTCTCTGTAAACAAATCGCTAACGCTCGGTTTAAACGTTGCATTTTACATGCGCCGAGCCGAATTGCGGAATTAAGTGCATGTAAAATGCGACGTCTAAATCAATTAAATGCGACATATTTCAATTAAATGCGAGTTAGGTTGAATATTCGACTGAATATATGACTAGAGTTCGACAGCTGATTTAAACGCCGCATTTTACATGCGCCGAATCAAATTCATAATTGTGTTAAATAAATTATGTTAGCTCGAATAGCAAATAACACGTCGGTCGTGCTCAGCAATTTTAGTCGGCAAAAATATGTGACGTTTAAATCAAATCAGCCGAACTTATTAATTCGAGTCGTCTTAAATTAGTATTTGATTATGCGCATGTAAAATGCGACGTTTCAACCGGGCATAAATCAGTTATAGTATTTTATCCAGGACGCGTATCAAATTATTCTGTAAGACCAAACTCATGCTTTACTATACATATCCTCTATTTTATCCTCTATTCTCCAAACTAAAAATTTAAGACATCCTGCTACCACAATAATCTGCTGCCTTCAATTTTCTTTAAAATGTTTATGACAAAGAGTCAAGTCCATAGTTATGACACAAGAACAGAAAACCAAATCGTGAACGTTAGAAGGTCTGTAACTAGAGCATTTTAGACTTAGATGATATTACTAAAAACCGCCACCAATTGTTCAAATAATGGCTATTTTTGGTTAAACAATACGTGACATGCCACGTGACCTGTCAGAAGTATCAATTTTACTTTAAAATGTTTAGGATGTTAAGACCTGACCGTGTGCTAATTCTAGTTCTACTGCAATTTATACCCTTAGAAATATAACTAATTAGTTATTTTCACCAGTAAAAACCTTTAATCCAGGCCACGCCTTAAACTACTTGAGTTATTGAATATTCACATATTGCAAGAGAACGGCATTGTATCTGGTCGTCACAAGAACAATTGTAATTTTTTTTGGTTAATTTTGATAGCTTGTTTTAACAACTCTTTATGTTTTTCCCCTTCCTCCCATCTACATAAGAATCAATGCTACATATCCTTAAGCTTGTTTACAGGGCCCCAACGCGATTTCAGAAGGAAACCAAAGTTTGAATTCAATGGTTATGAACAAAGGCCCGTAGCCGCTTTAATGAAATCATGTTTTGAGATAATGATCAATTTGCAAGGAGCTAAATAATACATTTTTCTGACCCATTAAAGGTGAGGGCACTCAAAACTGAAACTGCAAAACAAGAACCCAGAGCTCTGTTAGCAGCAAGATAACATTGGGCAGGGTTGGGAAGGACAGAGGTAGAAAAAAAGAAACATTTTTTTTTCCCCAGTGGGTCAAACAATTTAATGACGCGACAGCAGTTAGTTGTGCAATAGTAACGTATGCCCCTAAAGGGGACATGCTAGTCCTTTGATTTAGCCATATGACTTCTCGGCACATCCCCGAATGTTGTCACCTAACCCGTAACGCAACATGTACAAGACAATTCAACATTAGATTGTCAGGGAAAAACATTAAAATCCTGTTCGTAAGCAAATATTTCAATTATGTTTTTCCTCTTCTTCCATCTACATATAAATCAGTGCTGCATATCCTGAAGCTTGTTTACCCGGATCTTATCACGCAACCGGTAACGTTACATTTTCAGGGAGAAACATAAAAATCCTAATCGGAAGCAAATGTTATATTTATGACTTAACGCTAAAATCATAGATACTGCCTCAGCAATGGTGAACACGTTATGATCATTTTCGCATCACAATATGTTACCATAGAACCAATATCACCTGTTAACAGCACCTATAGTTCAAAAACGGCACGCTAATCTATATTCTCAACTTTGATAAGTATGATAATGAGCAACACCTTGCAAAGTTTAAAACAATTTTTCTGTAGTTAGGGCTATTGGATGATAAAGCTCCATGAGAATATTTTACCCCAATTTTTGTCTGAGTAACATCCCTCTATCTGTTAATTTGGATTAATGAAATACCTCGCTAGGTAGATTTCGTGGAGTACCCACTCCCTGTTGAAACATTTTTCAAATGAGATACTCAACTCTTGCAAATGGCACTGATTAGATTTCTGGAAATGAACATAATTAAGAGTGCGTCCCTAAAAAAAACAGGCAGGAGGTGGTGATAAAGCTCAAATCACCGATTTTGCTTAAACTTGGCACAAATGTTGGGTTTGGTGAGTAAATGATTATGGCAAAAACTTAGGTTAAAATATTTCATTCTCTTCAAGCTAGGGGTATTTCCTCTAAATATGGCCATTTGTCACTAATTTATGCACTTTTATTTAGCTGTCTTTGATTTAGTATTTCTACAACAAGAAAGGCTATGCGAAAATGAAATCCACTGGATCAAGTTCTACTATATCATTAGTCTTAAAGCACAGCTATTCATTTGAACCAGACCATTTGATTTCTCTCTGCAGCTCCATCTTAAGTAAGGTGCATATTTTGTAGTGTTGTGAAGAACCATTAATAAATGGCAATATCTGCATTTGGCAACAGCAAACACTCATTATTCTGACTTGGACAGTGAAAGCCATCACTAAAGTTCTCAAAAAAGCCATGAAATTTTTTGGGACTTCAATATTTTTTCTGGGCTGGCATACTATTTACATAGGACTTCAGGATTTTTGGCCACTTTATTAACATTCACTAAAACACAAAAGCCAAAAGTGCTTTTTCTATCAATATCCACTATAATTTCGGCGAAAATTAGCCCTTCAGACACCTCTTTTATATATTTTTCGAAGAACATTTTGTGACATTTTCTCGACATGGAAAAAATGAGGCAGAAGAAGATTCGTCGATTAAGTTCCGTCAACTTGAGTTTTCAGGCGTAAAATAAAATTGAAACAAGAAAAAAAACTACTACATGAAGTAATTGTACATGTCACTCTGACGCGATTTTGCGCTCTCTTCAATTCTTTGATTGCGAAATGTTTATGCAGTTTTGTGCCATCTGTTCCGTTGCCTCGACCCGCGGTTAAAAGAGAATATCCATTCCCATCCCGCTTTCATCATCAGAGATATTCACAGCTGTCAAAAAGGTTACTCAAAGGCAGTTAAAAATGCAAGGAGAGTGTTCACTTGAACATACAGATTGCTTTTAAATTCCATCACAAGACACTCTGCCGTTCTAACTCGGACTTTCAAAAGTCAGCGGTTACCTCCTTTTAATCCGGTAATTACGTCATGTATAATGAAACGAACTTTACCGCTTAATATCAAAAAAGATGGCCGAATGTTTTCTTGGTGGGTTTTGAAAGAAAGCAGTATTCTATAACACTTACAACAGTGATAGCTCTTCCTGGATTTTAAAGAGACTTGTCAGTAGCTCTTTCGACAAATGTTGATATTTCCGATGACGAAAGCGGGGTGGCAAAGGATATTATCATTATTAAACCTCAGGTGGAGGCAACGAAACGGATGACACAATACTGGACATTTCGCGGTCCAAAAATCAGCGAGAGCGCAGAAATAGCATCTAAGTGATATGTATGTTGTATTTATTTCATGTTTCCATTCTACTTTACGCCTGAAAACCTATGTTGAGGGCACTTAATTATACGTTAAATCTTCTTCTGCCGCGTTTTATCGATAACCGTAAGAAGTAGCCCTGAAAATATTTGCAAGGTATGTCTCAAGTGCTTCTTTTCAACGAATCTATACTGGATATTGACAGGAAAATTCTTAAGTAGATATTTCTTGTTGATTTCGAGTAAGGGTAACACAGAAATGTAGCTTCCGTGTTTTAGTGGATGTTCATTAAATGGCCAAAAACCGTGAAGTCCTATGTAAACAGTATGCCAGCACAGAAAAATATCTTAAGGCCCGAAACATTTGATTGCTTTTTTGAGAACTTCAGTGATTGCTCTCACTATCCATGTTACAATAATGAGTATTTGCGTTTGCCCAGTGTAGATACTTACCATTTATTAAAGGCTATTCACAACATTACAAAACATGCACTTTACTTAAGATGGAGCCGCGGAGAGAAATCAAATTGTCTGGTTCAAATGAATATCTGTGCTTTGAGACTAATAATAGTCACAGCATGAAATCCACAATTTACGGATCTTTAACTCGTGCGTAAAGAACCGTAAATATAAGGCCTCTTCTTTACGGACAAGTTCCGCGTTCCGTAAAGATGCGTAAATTTACAGAGCGCGTAAAGACTTCGTAAAGGATAGTAAATGATCGTAAAGGATAAGGATCTGGATGGATATAATTCGCAACTTTCTATTCAGAGAAATACTCAAAGAAGTGAAGTAATTATGTCTTATTCATCTTCAAAAGAAATACGTCATTATTTTGACCTGTTTCACTTTACATACTTTACGCACCTTTAACATTCTTTACCAATCTTTACGCAACAACCTTTACGGATCTTTAACTTTCTTTACGCCAGAACTCGTAAAGACTGCGTAAAGGATGTTAAATGTTCGTAAAGGATAAGGATCCGCATGGATATAATTCGCAACTTTCAAATTCTATTCAGAGTAATACTCAAAGTAGTGAAATAATTATGTCTTATTCATCTTCAAAAGAAATACGTAGTTATTTTGACCTGTTTCACTTTACATACTTTACGCATCTTTAAAACTCTTTACTGATCTTTACGCAACAACCTTTACGGAAATTTAACTTTCTTTACGCCGGTCGATTTTACTGCGTGTTTATGGAACGCGTTAACGTATAAAAATGCGTGTTTGCGTTGTTTTTTTCGGAGAGCATCTTAGTTATCACTGTTTTTACGCATCTTTTTAACAAAACTGTTAAAAGAGAGGATGATCATCATTTGTTGGCTGAGTTGTTGGCCCTCCATCACGGTACCTCTATCAGCGGTTTTTCACATTAGGTACCAGGTTCTCTCAGTTTTCCCGCCATATTCTGGCGTCCTCTTGAAGGTGTGAAAATGTCGAATTCAGTACAAGAGTCGATCGATCTTTTGATCATTTTTCGCTGTTTGAACTCTGCTTTGGCTTGGAAAATCCAGTGTCCTGGCGATCCTTGGTATCCTTGAAGACATCAATATGGCGGTGCGTTCGAAACAACAACATCAGGTAAGCAATGATTCAATGATTGCAGCAATTTGTTGTGTTGTACGACTACGTTTAACCCGTTTCAAGGATAAAGTAAGCAACTACAGAATGCAGGGCCACTTTTGACCGTGAACCAAACGAGCTGGCTCCTTTGGCCCTGCAGTGAAAGAAATTATGAGTGTTTATTTAATATATGAGCATGAAGTGTTGGGTTCACATATTTAGCGGCTCGTTTGGCTCGTTTGGCTCGGCAGTGGAGTAAAGAGCAAACGAGCCAAACGAGTCGGCTCGTTTGGTGCATGGTTAAAAGTGGCCCTGTATTCTGTAGTTTAGCCAATAAACTAAGGGTAACAAGTCAGTTCGATCGAAGGTTGTTCCGATCGAGAGTTCATTCGATCGAAACCAAAGGTCAGTTCGATCGAAGCAAAGGTTGTTTGGACAAAAGAGTAAATGATGATAAAAACTACAGATTTGGAAGGGCATAAATATATTATTCTTCGTTCTTTAAGCACATTGCTTTGGAAAGGGATGATGCTCAAAATCTCAGCTTGACAACAAGGTTCAGGTAGCAGTTCTTTCAAGGTCTCACATGAATGGCTCAATACCCTTATATATATACAAATCTTATAGTTATATCTTTATGCTATTATGGCACAAAGAGATTAACTGTAAGACTTGGTTCGCAGAAAATATTGTTTAAGCCGAGGTCACACTAGTGATATACAGGGAAAGAAAAAGAAAAAAAACAGGTGCGATTCCATGGGGCAAGTAAATTTGCTTTTGGGCAAGTGAAAATATAACTTCAGTGGCCCAGTGAGCAAGTGAAATTATTGATGATTGTTATTGATGATTAATTTTGTTGTAACATTTTCATAGTACCTGTGGATCCGTGGGGCAATATCCGAGCAGATCCACAGAGTACTTTAATAATGTTGTTACAATGTTCATTGTCATTAACAGGACAGATGCATGAGAAACTGACATCCACTGGTTTTTACGATAACAAATTGTGAAATTGCCTGCTCTCACTTGTTGACATATCACATAAATTATAACTTCATGTGCCTGTCTGCATATTGACAATAAAAGTCACCCAATGAGTGTGCAAAAATTTCTTGTTGTCATGAAACATTAGATTGAATGCATGGAGTAGTAATTTTGCACATTTGCCTTCTGATTTCTATCCTAGCTGCTACAATGGCACATAATATTTAAATGAGGGCAAGTGAAAACTATATACTGGCCCAGTGGGCAAGTGGTTTTTAATTTTTTACCTGCCCTTGTGACATTAGCATAACTAAATAACTACATAAGGATGTTTTGTTTTGCTGAGTGAACATCCTGACATACACTGTTATGTCATAATGTGTAATTCCAGAAAATATCCATACCTCCCTCACTGAAGGGATTGTAAGACACCCCCCCCCCCCCTTTCCCACCCACCCCTCTGGAAATTCCAATTAAACTCCATACATTTCTTTAAATTTTTTGGCCTTACAGAACCCCCCATCCCCCAGGAAATTCCAATCCCTTCTGTGGTGGGAGTATGGATATTTTCTGGAACTGCACAATAGCAACATAAGAGCATGAACATAAAACAACAGGAAAAGAAAAGATCTTTCCCTTATGTTTTTATGTCAATGTTCACATCACCGACATAAGCAGAAATAATTTTTTATCATTATGTCATTACAGTGTATGTCACTTGTGCGAACCAGGCCAGACCTATTATACAACTGTAGGTGCCTGGAAATATCAGAAATGAATAAATTGTACACAAGTTTTTGAAAGTTTTCCCATTTGGAGTGAGAGGAATACCTCAAAACATTTACTGCCTATACTCCATAGTTTACAACTTTGCTGGGATTTTTGGATGAAAAGATTTTTGATTAAAGCCTGGTTGCAAAGTCTCAAGTTGTTATAAGGCATGTAGTTTCTGAGCAAAATTAACTATTCTGCTGCATCCACACACAGGATTGACACTGTATAGTCAGCTATCAACTTTTATTTGTATAGAGATCAGTTTACTACACACTGGCAATTTCTATTTTCCTGCTAATACAAGCCCAGATTCTAATGCCATAACCAAAACACAAGAGTACTTCATCTTTTTCTTTGTTTTGAAAAGTAGTTTGTGTCACTAATTTTTTGCTTCAATATTCAATAACAGTATTATTAATATTGTCCTGTTGCAATACTTCATTTGTGTAAGCTACCGGGTACTTGTTTTTCAGTTTGGCAAGATATGTAGATGTATTAACCCCCAATTTTTTTGCAGAAAATTACTCGTCGAGTGTCTGCCATCAAGTTCCTGGACTGGGAGGATGACAAAAAGGAACATACTGTAGGCTGTAGTACATGTTTAACTTGAGTTTTCATTAGCAATTAAATAATTTCACCAATGATGGCTGTAGTTGAACACTTTGCTTAGTATGCATTATAGGTTACTTGTAATTTGTAAATTGACAATTTTGGGTAAGAATGGGCAGGCCTTTTAAGGTTAGACTCCTCTTGTTTACTGGTTTCAGACAAATTATCATATAAATTAAAGGGAACCAATGACAGAGGGAAAACAATCCTTTCTCCAATGCTGGTTGAACTTAATAGCTTTCAGCAGTGAGAAACAAGAAGTTTGCAAGTTATGACTGTGAATGTAGTGAAAGCACATGTATAGAGTTTTAGTGGGCAACTGGTTGGCTTTTACAAATCAAAATAACCAGCTGATGCATGCAAGTTGCAATATGATAAGATTGATTTTTTTTTATTGGTTCTCTTTAAATTATAAAAAAATACAATAAATCCAAATTGACAACAACAGTTACTTTTAAAGAATGTCTTTAATTTCAAGAAACACTAAAGAGTGCTTTGACAACAACAGTTACTTTTAAAGAATGTCTTTAATTTTAAGAAACACTAAAGAGTGCTGTGTTGTTTTCGTGATAACTTGCTATTGCTTTAAATTGGGAGTTTCTTCAAAATTGTGTCCTGGACTTAAATTAACTCACTTATTCAGAAAGTATTTTTGCAATTATTTTATAAAATCAGTGAGAATTCACAAGCAAAGCTATAAGGTAATTGCATCTCTTTGTTGTGTGTAGAAAAAACAAAGTTGTTTGTTTGGTTTTTTTTTTATTCCAGTTGAAACTGTTTATCTTTTCCTGTGAATAAAGTGCATAAATTTACAGGAGATAGGGGGAGGGCGTTATGGAATTAATTTAACTGCGTAAAAGGTGAAAATGTCTTCGTTTGAGTGCATGTGGATGTGTAACATGAAAATGCGTTTTATTTACCTCTCCCATACGTTTCACTCTTTTTGTCACCATTATTTTTAAGCAGTGACAGTGACAATGGCTCAAGTAATAGACTGAGAGAAATTAAAGATGTCAATTAGACCTGTTGTATAACGCTCTATATAAAATATTTGTAATGATTGTGTTAGCAGATCGTATCCTCAACATTGATTGTATGTACATGTACATAATGTTTTTCCGTTTGAAACTCTGGTTTTCTGTATATATTGTAAAAAGCTATTTAAAATGATGGCAATAAAATGAATTACAATGTAACATTGTGTTGCTGCTCCTGTTGGGTGGGTCGCAGAGAGCCGTGTATCATACATTGCGCCATTTCATTAGCACTGTTTAGTAACGTGCTTTTTTGATCGCTTCCGTCTTTGTTATGATATCGCCTTGCAGACATCATAAATTATCGCAAGGTTATCGTATGTTCGTAAACATACGATACGCTTTTTTACAGTACGCGTAAAGGTAACCTTTCGTGGGTATTGGAACAAACTCTTTTTTACATAAGGGCCTGAAAAAACGCGAACGTAGCAAAATAAAAGTACCCACAAAATGGGCATGTAATTTACAGTCCATTTACGACAATTTACGTTGCGTAAAGAACCCCCGTTTCGTCCCTTTACAAACATTGTTAAGGTTATCTGTACGACTTTTTACAACATGCGTAAAGGTTGCGTTTTAATGTCTATCTGTACGACTTTTTACAACATGCGTAAAGATTGCGTTTTATAGTCTCTCTCCGGAATCTTTACGCACTATGGTTTTAATGCGTAAAGACGTTCTTTACGAATGTGTAAAGACATACGTAATGAAGCGTAAAGAGGATCCTTACGCATTCTTTACGCCATCTTTACGAACGCGTAAATTTAACTTTTCATGCTGT
>JAHPZR010020540.1:17500-24437 GCA_019787425.1 Platygyra sinensis | reverse complement strand
AGCAACAAGAGGAACTCAGAGGAAACTCATGACTCATGCTGCTAACAATTGAACAGTCCATAGCAGCAGCCTAGAGGCCACCCCGGGAGGTTCTTTGCCCCTGGGGAAAGGGAATAGGGGGGGGGGGAAAATATCGTGCCTTCCGCGATTTTTGTTTGGCAACTTTTGTTTTGCCAATTTTTTTTGGCCCGTGTCCCCGCCCGGGACAGGGGCGGGCATTGGACCAAAACCCAGCTCTTTTCTTTTTTTTGCACTTTCTGAGGCAAAGAAAAGAAAGATAACGCAGGGGAAAGGAAAAGACCAACCGGTGGATTTTTTTTGACCATTGCCACCTTGCCAACCACTTGAAAATGTGAGAAGAATCTGGGACCGTCGTCCGGGGACTGGGTATTTATTGTTATTTATTAGTCCTGCAGAGTAAAGTAAACACAGGGCCACACAAAGTTGTATTGTTCGTTTTTGTTGCAAATTGTGAAAATTGTCATTCTATGACTTTACAAGGCAGAAAGCTGAACCTCGGCTGCGTGCAGAAAACAGGCAACTGACTGCTATTTTTGCTTACTGTATGTATATTGTCAAACTGTTTTGGGAGTCCTTTTCAAAATATGCTCCCAGGGGGAGGGACAGTGGTAGCTTTTTGTGGAAGAACTGTCCCTGGGTAGGTGGAATTTGCATATGTCTTGGTGTAAATGCCGTGGGGTTCCCCGGGGTCAACCCCCCGGGATGGCCGCTGATAAGTTCATAACCAAGTACGAACTATAATAAATTTAGTATTGATATGAATGTCACGAAACCAACATCACGCCCCTCCTTTAGTTATTTTCAGAGGAGGAGGGGACAGGAAAACTCAAGTTCAAAGCCAGCCGCGTACGTATTAGTATCCTTTTTACTTTCGAAAGTACCATTTGTAAAGCTTTCGGGGTGGCTTTTTGCATTACACTACTTCTGTCTACATTCCTTCTCGTAATTTTTTCGCCGTTTTCTTTTCGGCTTTCCGCCTTGTTACACCTCCTTCTGTTTCCATCGGTTCATCTCCCTCCATTTCTGTGCCAGAATTTTTCCGCGCTCAATCGCTCAGGGGTAGACCGAGTGGTACATCTTCCAATTCCCCCAAAGGTTCTCTTGCCGGTAAAAAAGCAAATATGAAGATAAACGAGGTCTTTTAGGATCCCCCAAGAGCTCTCGCAATTTCTTAGCGAGTTGTTGCATCTTTTGACCTCGTTTTCTCCTTTTTTTTTTAAGGAAAGGAAGAAGCTCCTGATCTGGTCCAGTCCTTTTCCACACTTCAATCACTTGCTGCTTATAGTCTTCCTTCAACCTTGCACATTTCTGTTCTAACTGATCCTCTCCTCGTTTGAAAGGCTATTCCATTCTTTAGCCAGCTCTGACAAAAACAGCAGGGCCCGCTGATCCAGGAGATCAATTGGGGGCTTCGCGACGCCTGGGAATAGGTCTCGCTGTAGAAGACAGAGTAGGGTACTTTGGTCGGAGGCTTCTTTCGGTATCTTGCTTCAGAGGGGCATTGTACAATCTCCATTTTTCAACCGGCGTATGCTTGTCTGGTTAAGGGCTCTTTCCATCTTCAGGACATTGCCTGTCCACTCGTGGCGGCCGAGAGAGCGCTCTTGGGATTGGCTCCGGTGCTGTTTTGTTTGTGACGATGTTTGTGGCTGGGGGCGTGCAGGAGGCGCGGGCGATTTGCAGCTCGTCCACACATCCTGAAAGGCACTGTCGGAGGACGCTAAAATCTTCGCTTGGGCATTGTGTTTGCGTGAGTGGCCCCAAAACCACACGCTACAACGGCTCGATTCGAGTTGTAAGTTTGCTAGTGTTGAAAACGGGAGCCTTTTCCCGAACTGATAACGAGAGCAGAAAGTGCACAGCAAAAGTGGCCATATTTTCCAGTACAGGAAAAGAACGGTAAGAACAGACACGTTGACTCGCCAACACAACAACTTTGCGAAAGAACTCTGAAGGAAGGACGAATTGCACGCAAAATGCAATGCTAGTGGGCATTTTTCCGGAGGTGCTAAACTGTGCTCTGGTGAGTGGCGGTGTGTAGGAGCGACCGGGTGGTGCTTTACCATTTGGCAGAAATTGAACCGGTTGTGAACAACGGAGGCGTTGAATGAATGGTAACGGTTTTTTTTTTGCGCAAAGATCCAGCAAAACACTGGCTACGACATGAGCGCCTCCTATGTGTGCAGCATCGATTGTTGTGTTTTTTGGCCTGGATGACGAGAGCTGGGAAACGGAAAAGTTTAGCAAATGGTAAGGAAATTTCCGCCGTTCCGGCGCTTGTTCCGTTCCGGTTAAAAAAAAAACCCCAGGGAAACACGAAAAAAAACTTTTTTTTTTTAGTGTGAGACAATCCTCAGATAGTGGCAGGATGTGGTTATGCGTTGGACTGGTGAAGTACATTTTGAGTCATCAGCTGCCCGTGTGTAACTTGTTAGTTCAAGGCCCAAAAATAACTTACAATTACTGTTTGTCAAGAAGGTTTTAAATTTTACTGTGGTGTTTTACGTTGAATTTCGTTTATCTTTAATTCATTGGATACGCTTGAAATAGCAGACAACGTGTGATAATTTTATTTTTCAAAACCGCCCAACATTTGTAACTTGATACTTTTGTTCTCCCTCGCAAAGTGTGTAACGATGGATACCCTTGTTTTCCCAAAAAAAACATATAAAGGAAAAATAGGCTGGGCTTTTTTTCCCTGCTGGGAGAAAAATGAAAAACTAATGTTAATTAACTTATGAAAAAAAAATGGCGAAGAGGAATGCATTTTGTTTCATTCAAGAGGCCAAATTTTCATATCATCCATAAACAGTTACTAATTTAAGGTATCATGGTAGGTGGATTTTTAAGAAAAAAAATGCGAAAAATCTTTTTTTCGCATGTTCCAAATTGAGAAGACTGAGAAAAATAATTTGCAGAAAGAATGGAGAAAAAAGCTTTTTTACTTTTTACGATAAAGAGAAAAACTGTTTTTGAATCTCATTAAATCTCTTACGGAGCGTTGACAGCTCTAATTAAAATTCACCGCCAGTTGTCACATGTAATGCGAATTGCGGTGTGATATTTTTATTTGCGCACGCGAACCGTTTTCGATCTGGTTGTTTCATCGCAAGTCAAGCTTTCGTTCTTGTCAAATTTTCTTTATGTCAGGACGAAAACTCGCGAGAAAACTTCTTGCCCATTTCGTCCGAAGAAGTCGAAGAGGCGAAAATCTGGTGGAACCAGCAAGTTCAGCGTCGAACAAGATCTTTGGCTCCTGGTCTAAGTGACTGTGGGTTGCATTGTTTTAAACTTAGAAGAATGGTTGAAGGAACTCGAGGACACAAATCCCGCCAATGAAGCTGAAGGTCAAAATACAACAAGTGCTAGTCGCACGATATTGCTGGAGAACAGACGCGATTCCGAAACTTCCACAGCGAGAGATCGAGTCAAGCACAGATGTAGATGTAAACGATATAGACCTCGAAATTTCCTCTTTTTGGCTTCACGAGGCATATATGGTTTCAGAAAATGTCTGGAGAACGAAGAAGTCTAAACTCGAACAACATAATAAATACCAATGACGCCAACGAAATAATCACGGCAGTTAAAATACAAACCTGTTTAAACCTAAGTGGTTTTTCGCTTCTCGGACGATTTCAATGCAACGTAGACGTCTGTTTATTTCAAGCTGTCATGATCCATTGTTTTGGTAAACTGACCCATGCCGACATCTGTCAGCGCGGAGGAGATTTTTAACACCTAATCATACCGATCTCGCAAAAGGTTTTTCGTCTTTTTCTCGATAAAACAAAACTGCATATAAGGATGAACATTTTTAGTTCGTTTACGTGTGTCTTCCAATGGAATTGGCTGAAAATCGGCAGGTATGTTCCCTATTACTTGCTTCGAAAAAGGGTGTCGGGCTTTGTTTAATTTCGCTTCCGTTTCAGAGTTATGGCCTCTTTAGTGTAAGGAAACACCCGCGTTCAGAACATCAAACTTTAGGAGGGTGTAGAAAAAAAACCAAGCCACATCTGGAAAATCGCAGACACCCTTTTTGAGGGTGATGTGTGAGAAAACATTTCCGATGTTAATCGCGCCGCTCCGATGATTCACGCGCGGAAGCGAACCAGTTTAAGAAAAGCAGTGTTGCTGGGTATTTCTTTTTATATCACTGCGACAATAACTTTTTAGAAAATTTCAAACATATGATTGTATTCTATAACTATTAAGCTTTCAGAAAATGTATAGGTTGATGGGGTTTTCTTTCAAAGCACCAGCGTAAGAGCGCGATTTCCAAACACTGTCAATCCACCTACCATGATAGGCTCCCCGGCAGCACTGTAAGTAGCAAATAGTCGCGTCGTGTCCTCGAAATAGCACGTTTGTCACGGACATTACTATCGTGTACTTTTAATGTCGCTACATTTGTAACTCGGAAATGTTAGGGTGAATACATTTGTGAACTTCTTGTTCTCTTTCATGGGGGGAGGAAAATAAACAGACGGCTGAGGAGCTCCATTCGTTTCCCTCTTTAAAGCTTAGCAAACACGAAATAGTTTGAAAATAGCACACAACATTTTTTAACCGAGCTAGGGATGATTCCAAACGATACGCTGTCACAAAAGCCGTTCTTTGCACTTAAAAGGAAAACTGACATTACCTGAAATATAACTGCTATCGCCCGTTAAGAGGAGTGTGGTATCGCACGCATGAATGCTGAACTCGAGAACGGATTGTATCATGCTGACAGTGCTAGAGCGCATGCGTCTTACATGTTGTGTTCTACCCAAGGAAAAGCACTTAACGTTCAAGTGTAATTGTGTATGAAACGTATCGTTTACCTAACATATAGGTTAACACTAATGCTAATCAATCTGCGCATGCGCTTCAAGCAAATTGTTTTTGTTCTTAAGAGCGGAATAGGTACCACAAGGATAACAAGAGAATATTGGAATCATATATAGTTTTCTGATGTATGACAAAGTAATGTAAGTATGGTACGTTTTACGTTAGCAATCGAAAGGTACCTACCCCACTCCGCTCAAAACAAGGCTAAATTAATTAATTGAAATTAATTAATTACACAAAACATTAAAGTTTACCGACCTTATTGCAATAGTGCCCTAGTACCATATTGCGTTAGCGGGCGTCACACCCCCAGACCATCCCGAATTAGTGCACCTCTGCACTAAAAATAGCAGAAAAATTTAAACTTCATAGCCAAAAAACGGATATATAATAATAGAAAAACAAACTAATAGTGAGACAATCTCAGATAGTGCAGAGTGTTATGCTGGACTGTAAGTACATTTTGAGTCATCAGCTGCCTGTATGTAACTTGTTAGTTCAAGGCCAAAAATAACTTACAATTACTGTTTGTCAAGAAGGTTTTAAATTTTACTGTGGTGTTTTACGTTGAATTTCGTTTATTTTTAATTCATTGATACGTTGAACTAGCAAACGTGATAATTTTATTTTTTCAACGCCAACATTTGTAACTTGATACTTTTGTTTTCCTCGCAAAGTTTGTAACATGATACCCTTGTTTTCCCAAAAACATACAAAGGAAAATATGCTGGCTTTTTTCCTGCTGGAGAAAAATGAACTAATGTTATTAACTTATGAAAAAAATGGAAGAGGAATGATTTTGTTTCATTCAAGAGGCAAATTTTCATATCATCCATAAACAGTTACTAATTTAATTATCAAATAGTCACGTCGTGTCTCGGAATAGCACGTTCTTATTAGGTTGCCACCGTTGGTACCGTGTTAACAATAAACCAGTTCAAAATACACAATGATATCGATTGAGACAACCGAGAAGCGTTTTAACTTTACCGATATTATTTATATCTTACATCGGTGAATGAGTCCCCTCAAAGACTGACTAAATTTATTTCCGGTTTCCGTAAGTGCCACAGTGTCTGCAGCAATATTTGAGAAGTTTCTTTTGTCACGACATTACTACCGGGTACTTTTAATGTCGCTAACTCGGAAATGTTTAGGGTGAATACATTTGTGAACTTCTTGTTCTCTTTCATGGGGGGAGAAAATAAACAGGCGGCTGAGGAGATCCATTCGTTTCCCTCTTTAAAGCTTAGCAAACACGAAATAGTTTGAAAATAGCACACGACATTTTTTAACCGAGCTAGGGATGATTCCAAACGATACGCTGTCACAAAAGCGTTCTTTGCACTAAAAAGGAAAACTGACATTACCTGAAATATAACTGCTATCGCCCGTTAAGAGGAGTGTGGTATCGCACGCATGAATGCTGAACTCGAGAACGGATTGTATCATGCTGACAGTGCTAGAGCGCATGCGTCTTACATGTTGTGTTCTACCACAAGGAAAAGCACTTAACGTTCAAGTGTAATTGTGTATGAAATGTATCGTTTACCTAACATATAGTTAACACTAATGCTAATCAATCTGCGCATGCGCTTCGAGCAAATTGCTTTTGTTCTTAAGAGCGGAATAGTACCACAAGGATAACAAGAGAATATTGGAACCATATATAGTTTTCTGATGTTACGAAAGAAGTAATGTAAGTATGGTACGTTTTACGTAGCAATCAAAGGTACCTACCCCACCCGCTCAAAACAAGGCTAATTAATTAATTGAAATTAATTAATTAAACAAACATTAAAGTTTACACCTTATTGCCATAGTGCCTTATTGCCATAGTGCTTTAGCGGCGTCAACCCCCAAACCATCCCAATAGTGCACTCTGCACTAAAAAGGAGTACCTCTGAGGTACCACAGGAGCCCATAAAAGCAGTGTGTCTGTTTACGTTCGAAATATAAAGAAATGTATGGGAGAATATTGAAGAGTCTTACTATCGTAAACTTACATCCAGAAATGTCTATGTTAAAGCTCAAAATAAATGTAAACGTACCTCAGTTGCTGTGTATTGTCGTTTCTGTAGCG
>JAHPZR010020540.1:0-12500 GCA_019787425.1 Platygyra sinensis | reverse complement strand
ATCAACAATCTAGTAACATCTTTCTCAAAGCACAAATGGTTCTCAATATAACAAATATTATTGTATTCCCCTTTTTTTAAGTGCCTATGAAGTAATAATTGCTGTTTATTTAAAAGGTGTTTCAAAGTAAAGAAGAACGGTGTTTTCCTTTTTAGAATATCTTTCTTCATTTTAGAGATATTTTCGTTTTTGTATTATGCAAATGAGGAAAGTGATGACGTCACAAGTCGTTCTACTAAAACAGTACAATACCCAATCAAGAATATCTCTAGAAATATTAATTAAGCAGTGTTCTTAAAACTTGGCACCAGAAATGTACAGCACAAAAGAAACAAAATTACAGCTGTGATGCCATTGCCATGACAACAGTTATGCCGCTGGCCCTGTTTTAATTACAACTAAAATTCCCTGATTTCATCTAACACAAGGCTCATCCACTCCCAACCATCTAATGGGGAGAGTTAAGACAATGTGGGAACCATGCATGTTCCGAGCAAGACCCTCTGTCTCACTCAAAAAGGTGCAAACAGTGATATTTGGTTTTCACAGCCATGACAACAACACAGTAGGTGTCATTTTGTTTCTTTTGTAATTTTCATTTCTGGCACCAAGTTTGAAGAACACTGCTGCAATATTTCTGGAGATATTCTTAATTCAGTATTATATGGTTTTGGTGGAACTATTTGTGGCATCATCACTTTCCTCATTTGCATAACACAAAAACATGAATATCTCTAAAACAAAAAAAGATATTCCAAAAAGAAAAATGCCATTCTTCTTTACTTTGAAGAGCCCTTCAAATAAGCAGCGATGATTTTTACTTCATAGGCACTTTAACAATAACATAAAGCCACTACAAATACTGGCTTCTCAGGAGACCAACTGGAGTTTAATTAAGAGCCAGACATCAAGCAAATTGACTTGCTGTGAGTATGATTTTGCCTGCCTCGTTTGACCATCTAGAGGAAAAGATTTTTCATAAAGAAGCTCAGCCCAAACAAGTTTTTTTCATTCTGTGGAAACCAGTTGCTCCCCTAATGAAAACGTTTAATGAAACCCCTGTGCACGTCTGATTTTGTTGTCTAACATTTACCTGGTATGTTGATGCATGACATGTCATCAAATGTCAAGCAGGTTTACAGTTTGGGACCACACAGTTTTACTAATTTAGTACAGTGCAAGTTCATATTTCTCCAGTGGGTGTCTCCGGCAGTCATATAAATCAAAAGTTGAATTTAGGTTGTGGTTTTTTTGCATCAACAGGTCTACTAAGTTAACCCCTTAAGTGAGTTTCTAGTCCGCCATACGTAATGCCAAGTTATGAAAATGATACAAATTTGCACATGGAGGTAAGAGTTGCTCTGAACGTAATTTAAAGTTCTCTGTGTAACACCATGCCCACACTTAGCCACAGACTTACTCTCTTGGAAACGAATCTTAACCTAGTCATATTGCATTCTCAACCACCATGCATGATAAACAACTATATAACAAGATACCTTTAAAAAGACACTGTCAAACAGACAGGAGATTAAATTTAAAAAAGAAAATCAAAATTGAAATATGTTGAGATGTATCATCAAATCTTAGTGTTGTTTATAATATTTTGAACACTAATATGTGTTACAGTACATTAATTACCTTCAGCCTCTGATATTACAGCAGCAATCTGCTTGTAAAGTCTTGTTACACTGCTGACAACATGAATATACTGATGCTCCACTTCAACACGGTGATCAACGAAAAGACGATCATTGAGACATAAAGTAGACAATAGGAAAACTCCCTGCCGCAACAACACAAGACTGTAGCTGAAAATTTAAATTGGAAAATTCCACATTTGAGATATGATGAGGACAATGATACAAAATAATACTGTGATGATAGATTAGGTAGCAGCTGCCCGTGGTTAGCACAGTTAGCAGAGCCCAGGACTGCCATGCGGAAGGTCGAGGGTTCAAGCACCAGACTGGACCAACACTCACGGTCTTAAATAACCGAGGAGAATGTGCTGCCTTTGTAATTATATCTGCAAAGGGATAGACATTCAGGTCTTCTCGGATAAGGACTATAAACCATAGACCCCGTCTCCTGCAGCTTTTATGTTATGGTTGGCAGGGGAAGTAAAAGAACCCACACACTTATCGTAAAGAGTAGGGCATGAAGTTCCCCGTGTTGTGCTCTGGACTTTGTTGTCATACTGAGGGTTGGGGTGGGAAATGCTTGGAGATATTAGCTATGATAAAGCTACTCTAAAATCCAAGGGTTAATAAAGTATTCAATCACTAGATAATTCTGTTCCCTGTGGATGAGATGCTAGTTCATTGTAGGGTTAAGGCAGCGAAATACGAGATACAAAAACCCTCAACTTGTCGCGCAACATTGTTTCTTTGCAAGTTTTCGTCGATGTTTCCCGTTTTTCACCTTGCGTGATCAACTTGACCGGCAACAAAAACATTTGTTGCGGGTTGAAGAAATGCGGCGCACTGATTGGTTGATTTGCTAGGGCACGAGCAGATTTGTTGCGCGACAAGTTGTGAGTTTGATGAAAAACGAGTGCAACAAGGCCAAAATTTGTTGCTCAAAGTAGACCCGCACTCTACTTTTCGCAACAACTTCTTTCAACCCGCAACAAATGTTTTTGTTGCGCGACAAGTTGATCACGCAAGGTGAAAAACGGGAAACATCGACAAAAACTTGCAACGAAACAATGTTGCGTGACAAGTTGAGGGTTTTTGTATCTCGTATTTCGCCACCTTTACCTTCAGCATTAAATTTTCCAGTTCCCATTCCTTGCCCAAGACCTCAACAAAAAATCCCACCCAGGGCTCGAACCTGGACCACTTTATCAGGAGTCAAGTGCACTATCTATAAGGCCACTGTGCCTCTACTTGGTCATAAATTTACATGAAATAAAACAATTGTTTTTTTTTTTAATTTTAAAATAATTACACTCACCTGTCTTTTGCATGCTTAATTAGAGACTCAGCTGAGGTATTGCCAAGGGAGTTCACTACTCTGTTTAACATCAACACAAGACATTTGATGAGCTGCAAAATGATTCGGTCATTCAGTCAGAACAGAAAAGAAAAAAAGAGTTCCAATATGCAGTAACATACTTTGATATAAATTCATCTCTCCTAGTGTTCAGTAATTGAACGTTTGAGCAAAACCTGTCAATATAACCAGCCAAGTGTGTTGATGAAAGGTCACATCCAGTGAGGAAAAAAAAATCAAAACACCTTGTATCTAAACATGAATCTATCATAGTGTGACCATACTAAATTATGACAGTAATGCCCTAAATATCTAATGAATATATGTTAAATTTCAAGATAGGTAAGACAATACATTCTTTGAAAATAGAACAATGCTACTTTCCACAAACTGTTTTCACCTCAAGACTGCAATGGCATTCACTCTCTGGAGGAAATAGTAAGGTTGATGAATCATTGTTTTTCAGCAGGTTATTAACAAAGCCAACAATCTAAGGATCAAAAACAAACAAACGCTGATCATTATTATTTTTCTGAACTCCACCTACCTTAAGCAATATTTTTGACCTAGCATGATCATATTGTAATCTAAATCACTTACACAAGAATGATCATGACAGAGTTTTAAAATGCCACTGTGACAAAAATTGCATCTTTTCTATCGAAGCCATTTTAAAACATAAACAAGAAGTGTGTATGAGAAGAAAATGCTGTTTACTATTTTCAAATACCTCTTTTTGTTCCAGAGATATTCAAGTTTTTAAATACCGTATGCAAATTAGCCAAGTGATGACATCATACACTCAACCAAATTTTGATCAAAAATGATGAAAAAAAGATATCTCAGCCAGTTTGTATCAGACATGTTTGATTCTTTGCAGTAAGATTCTACTGAATGCGTGCCAAAATTTGAGCTTAACAGTTTTGTTACCATGGCAACATACTGGGTCCAGAACCCCCCAATATTAAAGGCATTTCTGGCCACCTTTGGCATTCTATTTTCATATTTGCAAATGGTGCCTCATATACATGATTCAACAAGCATATAAATATGTTAGCTTGAGTTTGTGGCCTTGTTTAACGTTTTTTCGAGCTGAAAATCACTTACATATTGAAATCATGTGGGTGGGGACTGGAAAAGAGTGAGTTCCCATAGCAACAAAATGTTTTATAGCCGTAGGCGTGTTTTCTGTAGAACTTTTAGCCTACCAAGTTTCATTCCTCTGCGCTGCAAATGAGCCAAGATAACTCTATTTATACAGTTGATGTAATATTGGGTTGAGTGTATGACATCATCAGTCATCTCATTTGCATATTTTACACATTTTCAAACTAAAATATCTCCAGAACTAATGCAGATATTTGCAAGCTGTAAATGGTGTTTTCATTTGTTCACAGAATTCTATGCGATACAAGTAAAAAATCAAGAGGTAAAAATTTGATCAAAGTAGCACTTGAAGCTCTGTTTTCATCTGAATACGGAAAATAATGTAACCATTAGCTGTGAGGATATCCAAGAAACTAATTTCATTGGTATCATCATCATCATCATCATCATCATCATCATCATGTATTTACCATTAAAAGGTATTAAATATTAATCATAACAACATAATCAGAATGGGTACAGTGGTATACCTCCAGAAAAACCAGCAGGCTTTTAGAGAAGGCTACTGAAATTTTTTAATATAGTTGCAAGTATTCAGTCATCAGTGCACAGCAACTTTTCCAATTGAGTATTATTGGCATTAAAACCCCAATCATTATTTTCTTAAAAGTGAAGAAGCTTGTTCTTGAGTTTTTGAGTAGGGTACAATGAAAATAATTTATTGGTCACCATTTGTTGTAGGGGCACCTGTGCACTAGAGAGGTGTTCGCATTCAAAAGGTCTTTTCCCAACATTTTGACCAAGTTGCTCTATTTTGCAAATGTACCAATAGCAAATTTCTGGATGGCCTTAAAACTGAAATGAATTACAAAACTTCAGTCCAAGCACCAAGTACACTAGAACTTGTATTATTGTTGTCATTGTTGCTGTTTGTTATTGTTTGTTGTCATTGTCGTTGTTGTCATCGTCATCGTCATCATCATTATTATTATATGCACTTCTTTCAATCAAATAAAGCTTACCTGTAAATGAACTTGTTGATAATGAATGGTAGGAACATCATCAGGTGTGAAACTCCATCCCTGATAAATCTTGAGCAACAGACAATCATGATCTGTTTTATACAAAAAATAACAAAACAGCAGCTGCTTTGAAATAAAATAATGCTGCAGTAAGGTGTTGTGCATCAACAAACAAGTATTAAAATATAGATAGGACCATGCATGCACTCTGATTGGTCAAAAACCTATGTTTTATCAGAGTATAAAACATAGAAAAAGTGTGAGCCTAAGCCGTGTATATAATACATGGCTTAGGATTCTTTATTTGTTAATTAAACTTGAACATTTACAAGCCAAAAACAAAATACTTATTGCCTGATGGAAACAATTCCAGTGAATTAAGAGAACTCAAAATTACGACAACATATTGGTAGTAACGTGGAATCCTGATTTCTTGAACCCTCATTTTTTTCAAACCTCATGATAACTTGAATCAAATGCCTTTTCTCCTCCTCAGTCGAACACTAAATAATTTTACCCCTGATTTCTAACTATCTGATTTTTCAAACAAATTTCATTTCGCTTGGAGATTTGACAAATCAGGATTCCACTGTTAACTAGTATGTTTACCTGACTGAGTCAAAGAGCAGAGTCTTTTTAGAATATCACTGTGTCTTGTTAGAGGAGTAAGGAGTGACGTAACCAAAGAGAGAGTATTCAGACTCCAGTCTCTGGACAGACACTGAGACAGCAGACTGTCAGACAGCAACGGCAACATTCTGAAATGACAAAATAGCCTTTTACTTCAACCAAGAAAAACAAAAAGAATCCATCTGATATGTATTTTGAATTTCTACTTTTAATATACTGTGCCCCCAACTAGCTCCTCATCACTTAGGAGCTAGATCCTAAACTGACACTTAAGTTTATCAAGTATCTTCTTCTTCTTCTTTCTGCGCACTATTTACCATGCTCTGAACTGAACATTTTATTTAAACACGATGGACTATTCAGCAGAGCTGGTAGAGTCGTCTATTCATGTATTTAGGAAAAAGTTGATTAATTAATTAATTAATTAATTATGATGATGATGATGATGATGATGATGATGATGATGATGATGATGATGATGAATAAATACTAAAATTGAGTCATAAACCTGATGTCCTATCTGCTCTCAGGCAGACAGGCATCATTAACAACCTGAAAACATTATTGATAATCAGGTAAGGATGTTATTTTTGTCTTGAGGTCGCCTCAGCATTTTTCAAAACTCAGATTAATCTTAAAAGGAATTTGCAGCCTTTTTTGATTCATCTTGTTTCCACATGTAGCATTGGCTATGAGCTAAACGCTGTCTGTTTATTCACCAATGATCTAAGGTTCAAAGCAAGCTAACTCATCCATTGTTACCTTGCAGCTTAGTTACAACAAATCTAGAGCTAATATTCACGAACCTTGGGTAGTATTTTGCTTCACAGTTTTTTGCCAGAGATGTTAAGACTTGTAGGGTGGTGAAAACAACACTCATGGATTCTCTCTGAGCAAAGAACATAACAGTATTTAAACAAAGTACTTATCTCTATGATGCTGTGAAAATCAAGACGTCCCAAAAATAAATTATGTGAAATTAATGATGATAATCATCATCTGTGTATGATCTATTTTCTGCTAGCTACTTTCTGACATTGGAAGGTGTGGTGGGCTCATGGTTAGTGAAGTCAACTCCGGAGCGAGTGGTCCAGGTTCGAGTACTGGACGGGGACTTTGTGCTATGTTCTTGGGCAGGACACTCTCATGGTGCCTCTCATTGCCCAGGTGTATAAATGGGTACCGGCGAATTTATTGATTGGGGGGTAATCCTGCAATGGACAAGCAACTCATCCAGGGGGGAGTAGAAATACTCCTAAGTGCTTCTTGCTACTGAAACCAGGATAAGCTCCAACCTGATAAGCCACTCAGCTCATATCCAGACTTAACCTACATGTACCTTTTCTTACCAATGACAACAATTATTCTATAAGATGCGCAAACAAGATTTGCAACCTGCTGGGATGACATAAGGCCAGCATACCCCTCTCTCAATTTTTCATACTTTGCATGCTCAATAAATCATATCACCTGGTCAGGTGCCAACAACTTGAATAAGTAACCCAGCAGTTCTGTCTGTTGAACAATAGGCTCACTGCTTCCTTCCTCTATCAAAAAAGACATATATGACAACAATTTAAATTGAAAAATAATTAAAAATAACTACACTGGTCATGGTTTTAACACTCACGGAAACTGGCTTTCTGCAGACTTTGTTCACAGCTACATGTACATGTTTCACATAACTTTATACATTAGCTTCTCTACAATGCAAGATCTCTGCATTATATACAGTTGTAAATCAGACTGGCAAATAACAAAACAATTACTGACAACAACATCACATACAATAAAAGCACAATTTCAGCCACACCTTTCAAAGTAGTAACTTCTGTCACTTGTTTGCTGGAATCTGAACTGTGTGAGCTTAAACCTGCACTCTTTGAATAAACAAAACATGAATTATTCAAGAGGAAATGCAAATTAACCAATATCTAGCACCACTGTCTAGTTTCTGTAACTGAAGTGTTCCAATTTCTTAAATTGTAAAAAGTTCAAGTTATTGTTACCCTGAGATCACTGGTCCACACCTGGTACTAAGTTTCCATTGTTTTTCCCCTAAATTTCAATACATATATAATTTACTGTCAAACCTCCGTTTGCAACCACCTCTCCCAAGTGACCAGTTTTCCAAAATACCAAAAGTATCCAAGTCAGATCACTACATTTGAAACCTTTTATTAGCAAACATCTCTCTCAATTGACCGCAACGACTTTTAGAGCTAAAAGTTTGAAATTTTCTTTTATTTTTAACCTCCTGAAAGCGACCTCTTGACAGATAATAGAGCATCAATTGGATAATAAGGTGTTGTAACATTATCACATTCCTGGGTATTCCATGTACAAGAGACAGAAATTTCTTAATTTCAAAACTGACTTTTCATGTGAATAAAATGTTTAAAACATTCAAGTAAGTCTCTACAGTTATCATTTGGTAATGAAGCAAAATTTTGACCCAATATGGTCAAAACTCTTCTAAGTGACCCCTTCCCGTAAGCAACTACCTAGGCTTGACATTTTAAGAAGTCGCTTACAGGAGGTTTAACTGCATTACAGGGCTGTCATTAAATTTTGATTCACACCCGTAATGAACTTGATCCTTTGTGTGTGAATTGTTTTAACTACAGGCAAGTTCACCTGAAACATCAAGAACCCATCAAGCATGCTTGACTGTAGCAGGTGTCATGGGTTATGGACCTTGTGCACAGCCCTGAAATTATTTATTTCTCTGCAAAGATTCATGTATCTTATTCTTAGGAGGCCTAATCAGCCTCACCAACCTGGGTAAATTAAGTTATGTAAGCATGTATGTATTACTTATCAGAGTCTTCAAAGCAGTATACTTATTTTTTCATGATTAGTTATTTAACATCACTTAACATTCTTCATGGAAGCACACCTGAAATGGTGTTGAATAATAAGACATTTAAAGTCAAAACATTTAGTACAAAATAGTACACTTCAGAATTAATTACTTTTTTGGTGGCAATATTACAACTTGCGAACAGTGGATGCTGAGAAAACCCTTCAACTTCTTTACTTGAAAATATCTATAAATAAAAGAAACACCAATAGTAAAACATGTCACCAATAATAGATACAGATACAGTGTAATTTGCTTGTACCCTGCTTGCCAAATCTGGAAAATTGCTTTACTTCCTTTTAACTGGTAAAAGACGGATTATTGAATAAAATTTCTACTTTTTAAAAATCCCTACGCACATACATTGTAAGTCAGAAGTTTTCGTGGCCTATAAAAAACTGCCTTGTAAAGATGATCACACTCTCAATTCTCAGTACCTGTCTACTTAGTAACATTAGAGGCCCATTAAATAAAACTCAGCCAGGACTCCAACCAAGGTCACTCAGAGTAAAATACACTATCAAACCAATGTACCTCGGCTTCCACTGTCTTTCTGTATTTATTTGAAAAGGTTATTAAAAAGTGGCCAAAAGAAAATATGCATGCTGATTTGTTTACAGTGAGGACACTCGAACCATGAACGCTATGGCTTTATTTTCACATTATTTGTACTTTTTTTCACTTATTTTAATATTTTTTCCGAACTAGCCAATCACAGCCGCGAGTCGATGCAACGGCTGAGACTTTTTTCCTCGTTATTTTCAAAGTGGTGCCATGATTTCAAACAATGGCGGAGACATTTTTCCAAACTTTTTCCGATTTTTTATCAATCACGGTTTTTCCGCTTCTTTACAATGGCGGGATATTTCACCAGTGAAACTATAATGGCGCTTTCTGACGAAAATATTGCTCTTTTTTCATTCAAAAACAAGGAACAAAGGAAATGCAACATATTTATTTTGGCAGCAGATGTAACACCTAAAACATGCAACTAAATTTGAAGCAACTTCTAGTTTGGAAACTGCTTCGCCAATTATCCATTATGATTGTCACCGAGTTCCAGAATATTGGTGAGCCATCTGCTCTTTCTACTGCTAAAGCCTCATCGAAAAAGTTCAGCATTTCCATTCCATTAGAAGCACCCCGTAAAATATTGCGTAATCAACTCCTTCTATTGAGCGAAGCAGGTTTATCCTGAAGTTCGCATTTGAGGCGACTTCGATGGCAGGCTCGCCGATATATGAATTACCATATACATGATTTCCTGAATAATTTTGACACCGGACTCATCAAAAAAGTGAAGTGTAGTACAGTCTAGTTGCGCAATTTGATCAAGAAAATAATCTTTATAGTTGATGTTTACGTCTGACAATGAGTCCGTCGGTAGTTGCCTATAAAGTTTTTTCTTTGTCATAAAACAATCCTCCCGAACGCACTTTTTTATTGCACTTTGAGATGGCAAACAAGCACTGCAATAAGCACTGTTGAAGTTCAGATGTTTATGTGCTGGGCTTGCACAATTTCTCAGATTCAATGTAATCAACAACGTCTTGTGTTTTCGCGTCGGAGGGAGAGATATGTTGTTGTCCACATAGTTTTGAACAACTTTATTGACATAGCCAACACTAACTCGCGCTGTCCCTGAAATTTGTCTTTGGGAAAATCCCTGGTGGTGGAGATCAAGAATTCTCTCTCGATAAATATTTGGTAACGCGCTCAGTTCCATTGTCGTAGATGCCTTGTTGTTGTTGCATGATTAATCCTGAGATTACACTGACCTAATTATTTCAAGAAAAATAATAGAAAGTAATTTTTCGCTCCCAAAAAGAGCTTAAATTCAACAAAAGTATCTAAAAATGCATCTGTTTAGATGAAAGTTGTACTTAGTAGTATAATTTGCCGGAGCGTACATGTAGGCCATTTCGCGGTGAACTGAAAAACCGAGTCTGACTTCAGTGAACGCAAATTAATTCCTGCCAAAAAACTGCTAACGTTATTTGGAACGCATGTATAACCGAGCACCGAAAAGCGTCTCAAAGGTGTCGCGTGGAACGATAAAAACACGGGAAAAAGGAGAAAAAATGTCTGTGCCATAGCTTCGGTTCACAAATGTGATTGGTTAGCTCTGGAAAAATATAAAAAATAATTACAAAATAAGTGAAAAAAAAGTACAAATAAAGTGAAAATAAAGTGAAAATAAAGTGAAAATAAAGCCATAGCGTTCATGGTTCGAGTGTCCGCACTGTAAATTGTGTTTCTATAATTCAATAAAAACACAGAACTGGCACGAGCTGTTGACGTAATGATGACTTGAGTAAAGAGAATTTGCATTTTGATGATCAAAATATACAAGTTATTTATTTTTTGTTTGCAGAATTTTCTAAAAGAAATAGAAATCATGTTCTGCATGTTTCTGTCAAGTTATACATGTAGAAACACTTGTGGAAGTTTGGGAGAACTCTAAAGAGCTGTGGAAACACTCGTCTGTCAATTGTGTTTGGACCACAGATTTCTCTATCTCCCAAACTTACACTTCCGTTTCTGTACCTCAAAAGAAACATGGTACATGAAAGAGAAGAATATGAATTATTTCAGATATACCTCAGAAACATGGTACATATTTTCTACTTCTAAAAGAGAAGTTAACATTAATCACTATTAGGATCAATCCTTAAGGTCCCAATATAGAAATATGAATTCTCTTTACTGATTATTATTTAGATAGAAAATGTGAGCTGTGTTTCTATTGAGTTTTAGTACAAATCTACTAGCGTTCTATCACAAATGCCATTCTCTGATTGGCTATGCTACTCACTATCTATTCTGTGATAGATAGTGAGTAGCGTAGCTGTGTATTCTTGTCGGCAAAATGAAGGCTGTTTCTTGGCGTTTTCGAAGTGCCTTTGAAGAAGATTTAGATAAAGTTTTCAACGACTATTAGATTTATACTAAAACAATTCGATCATTCGCTCTCGATTTCTATGCGTGATAGTTGACTTGGGCTGCGCCCTCGTCAACTATCATGTGATAGAAATCTTGAGCTCATAATCTAATTGTTAAATAGAAACATGAGTCAGGGGCACCCGACGATCAAATTAAGCAAAAAAGCCTCTGAGGGATATTTCTGGGCTCCTTGTAATGTTTAAAGACTGTTTAAGGAGTTGTTTTAATCAGCTAGAAAAATTTGATCTGTTCGGATTTCTTAGCTAAAGATTGAAGTACCCGAAAATTTTAGGGAATGAACTCTTCATTTCCGAATTTGCTAGCTGAACGTTACCTTCAAAGAACTTCTCTACGAACTGTTTTCTTACCCGAAAATGCTAGGCGACCTTTTTTAGAGCCAGAAATTTAAAAAATATCCCTTCCGAAAATCTAAGGGACTGTTTTTCCCTGCATTTCTCTGGTTGCGAATCTTTTAGGTGATGTTTTGGTAAGAAATCAGTAGCTTTTTGGCGATGCATTATCCGAAAGTCTTAGAACGGGTAGACTCTCCCGAACAGATATTTCATCGAAGTTTCTCGTTGGGTGCCCCTGATGAGTGGAAGTTTGGGAGAACGAGAAATGCTGTGGGAAAACAAGCCATACAGTAGGTGAGCGTTTCTACAGCTTTTTTTGCTTCTCCCAAACTTCACAAGTGTTTCTATAACTCGATAGAAACACAGAGAACATGTTTTATATTTCTTTTAGGAAACACCACCATGAAAAAAAAAACAACTTGTTCAAAATATAAATTCTCTTTGCTCGTGCAATCATTAGGTCAACAGTTCGTGCTAGGTCTGTGTAATGTAAAAAAAAATGTAATGTAAATGTAATTTGTTTACCCACGGAGCACCAAGGAGTTCACAAGAAATGTCTGTGCACTCCAGGATCGAATTGAGTTA
>JAHPZR010020539.1:10000-13214 GCA_019787425.1 Platygyra sinensis | reverse complement strand
ACTTCGACGCGTACGGCCCTCATACTGGACCTTTTCTCTTGTGGTTTTTGCAAGACAATTGCTCGTGGGGCGCGTACGGGTCATATGATAAATTTCGATATTTCGTCAGGCACGGCCTAACTTCTTCAGGGAATGCTTAAACCTGAGAAAAGGAATAGCTTGCGAAGCAAGCGTTCCCGTGCGAGCCGAACAAAATATCGGGCCGCGAGAAGGAGTTTTTTGGCATTTGGGAAAATGGGGCGAGAGCAAAAAGGTCGAAGGAGGGAGGTGGCCAAATCCAACGATTTCAAGCAATCACAAGGGTTGAAACACTTTTGAAACACTTAAACCCAGTCAGACTACCACAAACCAACCCAGTCGCGTCCCGCTTGTCATCACATACAATCCTGGCCTTTGTTCTATACCAACTATCATACAAAGACACTTCAAAATCCTTTCGTCTTCCCCACGATGCAACAGTGTCTTTCAAACCACACCTCTTGTTGCTCTCCGACGAGCCGACAACCTTAGTGACATTTTAGCTAGATCTAAATTACGTACTGTTAAACAAACTAACGTCCCTAAGGGAACCTTTCGATGCGGCAAAAACTGACGGCCGTACAAATTATATCTTTTCTGCCACCGGGGAAATGAGAACCATTCATGGCCGTATCGACTGCAACTCTAAAAATCTTATTTATAATGTAATTTGTGATAATCAATATTGACATAAATTAATATTTTGCCGATTCGAAACAGAGAATGGGTGCGAGCGTAGTACGCGAGGGCTCATGGGAAGTATGTTTGTAAAAAGAGACGGTTTTGAAACTTGTGACATTCTACGGTCAGCCTTGCCAGTAGCACTTTCTCATAAGGTTTATTTTATTGTGTAATTAATGTCATATGAATTGTTTTTTTTCATTCTGTTGTTTAGAAATCAACCTTAACACCCCGAAGGTGGCGCCACTGCATTTGGTCGGGGGTTCACGGTCCCTATTTTTCCTTTCGGGATTTACGTGTCCGGCTTTGGCGCATGTAGGACGTTACTCGAAGTATCTATTATCCATTTTGTTGTAAGTTTATTGTCATAATTAAACAGATCTTGGGCCTGCCTGACCAACGCGCCCATGCCTCAACCTGTGTATGTGTTCGGTTTTGTAGTGAAGGCAAAATTGATACTTATGTCAATAAAGATCTTTATTATTATTATTATTATTATTATTATTATTATTATTATTATTATTATTATTATTATTATTGTCTTCGTTGCAACAAACAGTACATAGGTGAAATGAAAAGACGACCTTAAGACCGCTTTAATGAACACCGACGACCATTAGACAGGTTACCCCTTCCTCCAGACCCACTGTAGTTTCAGACCATTTCATTTCCGACAGTCATTCACCTAACGACATAGAACTAGTACCTCTGGAACTCATACATTCATTTATAAATATATAAATAATATAATTAAAGGTAGACGGTTAAAGGTGCTTCTGAGCCAACGAAGATGCGAACCAAGGAGATCACAAGGATACACAGTCCTGGGGCCCGTTTCTCGAAGCTCTCGGTAATTACCGTGCCCGTTAAGCTGTTTTGTTTTCCATTAAGGACGGGAGTTTCAAAAGTTTTGAAAATGGTGCAGTAAAGTTATCAGCTAAAGAAACAAAATGGACTTTATTAGAGGTCAGAACACTCCCCACTTTTCTCGAGACTTTGATCTCAAAATATGATTTCTGGGGCCTGTTTCTCGAAAGTCCCGGTAACTTAACGGGCTCGAAATCATATTTTCAGATCAAAGTCTCGAGAAAAGTAGGATGTCTTCTCAACTCTAATGAAGTCCATTTTGTTTCTTTAGCTAATAACTTTACTGCACCATTTTCAAAACGTTTGAAACTCCCATCCTTAATGGAATTCGAAACAGCTTAACGGGCCAGGTAACTACCGGGAGCTTCGAGAAACAGGCCCCTGGGGCCCGTTTCTCGAAAGACCCGGTAACTTACCGGACCCGGAATCAGATTTTGATATCAAAGTCTCAAGAAAAGTAGGGCGTGTTCTGACCTCTGATGAATTCCATTTTGTTTCTTTAGCTAATAACGTTACTGTACAATTTTCAAACCTTTTGAAAGTCCCTCTAGAATGGAAAACAAAACAGCTTAACGGGCCTGGTAGTTACTGGGAGCTTTGAGAAACGGGCCCCAGGCCCTTTAAGTTACCGGGTCTTTCGAGAAACGGGCCCCTGATTAGGTCTGATTCGGTGAACGATAAAAACTATATAACCTGAGGAAGGTCGAGAGACCGAAGCGTTTTATAGAATTTTTATATTTTTAATTTTTTTAATATATAACAGTTAAGCCCAACCGTACAGTCAGCCTCAACCTCGTTCCCAGGGCCTTTTCCCTGGCTTTGGGGCGGGCGGGAAAAGGCCCCCTTTTCCGCCCCGTCCCGCCCCAAGCCAGGGAAAAGGCCCTGGGAACGAGGTTGGGTCAGCCTTTGTGAGTTCAGTTTCTTCAAGCCTTTGCATTTGCTGATCAGAACCTACCAGGTTACGGTACTTTTGATTTGTCCGTTCACCCTTTTTAGAGTTTAGAGTTCTTTATCCATTAGCTAAATCAATATACTAAAAACACATTAACATCACCGTATTTTTAACCCCAATCACCGTGGCGTAAATTTGACGAGATTTTTCGCCGACAAAAGGGAACCCGGTCCTGAGAGTGTACTTTTTGTTGCTATTGTTGTTGTGGGAGTCACGGTGGCCTCATTGTTAGTGCGCTTGTCTCCGGATGGAGCAGTCCGGGTTCAAGCCCTGGCTGGGTACATTGTATTGTGTTCTTAGGTTAGACACTCAACTCTCACAGTGCCTCTCTCCACTCAGGTGTATAAATGGGTACCAGCATATTTTATTGCTGGGGGTAACCCTGCGATGGACTTGCATCCCATCCAGGGGGAGTAGAAATACTCCTAGTCGCTTCATCTTACTGAAACAGGAGATACGCTCCAGCCTGATGGGTCACGTGGCTCGTTTACAAACTTTACCTTCCTATCTACATGCCTACCTTAATTGCTGAAAACGAATTGTAGTGTTGATCCAACAAAGTAGAGCTGCTAAAAATGTTGGCAACTGTTGCCAGCCACCTTGAATCCTGTAAATAAGCTTAGAAGACTGAACAGTTTATGAGGCAACTTATGAAAAGTCCGCCTTTTTTGGGAAATAAAATAACCTTATTATTGT
>JAHPZR010020539.1:0-5000 GCA_019787425.1 Platygyra sinensis | reverse complement strand
TTGAGATCGTTTGCGATCAATTGCGATTGTGCGATCATATGGAAACTAAAGTTCTGCGATCTGCGATCACGCAGTTTTAACCAGTTTCGTCTTGGTAGTCATGCTTGAGGTCCGTGATGCGTTCGTCGCATCTTTACTTCGAAATTTTTAATTCCGACCCAAGATTCAACGCTTCTTAGCAACAAAGCCCGAATATTCCTTTGTAGCAACCGCTTATTTGTTAAACTTGGCTGGCGTTGAACAAGGTGACGTTGGTAACGAGGAAATTATGGAGGAAGTTGCGCGCTATGAGTGCGTTTACCACCGTAAGAGTAAAGATTTCAAAGACAAAAACAAGAACGGCTAACTGGTGGGAAATAACCGGGGAGAAATTTAATTTATCCGCGGCGGAGGCGGAGGTCAATTCCGCAACATAAGAACTGCGCATGGTCGTTATACGAAGCGATTGAAAAAGTACTCTCTGTCAGAAACAAAGTTCTCTGACCAAAGTGTGGAAGGCCCCAAGTTCTTGTCTCTTCGAGAATATTTTGCGAACCCAAAACCGATGTTTTCGACGGTTTTAAAGCTGACGTTGACGTCGCTTAAGGATTAATTATAAAAGAAGAAATAAACTTGCTTGCAGCAAAATGTCGTCCTCGACTCCCGCCATGTTGTTTTGATGCGATTTTGCCGCCAGCACAAAGCGCCTGTAATTTTGACACTTCCGATTACTGAAATGTACGCACTGATGAAGTCGGCTCTGCGATCGTTTGCGATCTTCTGCGATTATATGGAAACATCCCTCTTTGCGATCGCCTGCGATCGTCTGCGATCATATGTAAACCAGCCTTAAGGACGGTGCCTACTTTTGTTAGTGCGCACACGTTCTGCGCATCACGCAACCATGGTTTAAGCGCGCGCGCGCTGGGGTTGTCATTGACGCAATCAAGTACGCCACCAAGAACACGACTAAAATTAAAGCAACATTTTCCTGACGGTGACAAAATCAATTTTAATGGACCTGTACTTAATAAATCAGGGAGACCAGAATAGCAGCACATCGCTAGCCACTAACTGTTAACGTCTTCCAGCTGAAAATCTAGCTGTTATCTTTCGAAAATTACACTGAAATCCAACTGCAAACATGTACCTGCAGATGGCGTAGTGCGCGCGCAGACACGCAAATGTCTTACTTACTGGGAGGTGACAGGAAAAAATGTAACGGACACCGTAAAAGTTTTCAAAAAAGATCAATAACTTTAAAAAACGCGTGGTTACCCCTACATTTTTTGTTGCGAAAATGGAAGCGCCAAGCCTATTCAACCTGTGATTAGTTTCTGGTCGTGAACAAAAGGTATTAAGACTGTATTTTAGCTGAACCAGAGGAAGGCTGTCAGAGATGTTAAAAGCGATTTTGCAGTGATTTTGTTAATAAAAACGTAACAAAAATGATTTTAATGTTACCATTTGCCATGTAGTTTAAAGATCTTTTTAAATGTGTTTGCCTTTCTGTATGTAAAGGCGAATTCTAAGGAAATCTGTGAAGAAATATCGTTTCCCGCTTTTTTTCGGAAAAATGCTGATGTCAGCATTTTTGTCGAGATTCAAGGCTAATTATCTCGAAAAAATGCGTGGCTACCCCTCTTTTCTTTGTGGATTCCAATAGCCCTTGCAAATATCTACTTTTTCCGCGTGGTCCTAACTTGGCGCAAAAACCTTTGTATTTAGTAGGCACCGTCCTTAGGCAACGCTTCTGCTGCGATGTCAGCGGTCTTCCACTTAACGTTCCCAGAAACTCTAGCGTGATTCAGTCTTGACGGGTCTTCGCGGCAAACTTCGATTTGCCTAATTTCCACACTGTTGAGTCTGTGTTCTTTGAGCATGAAATCGTTAGTTTTCTTGAAGGATGTCCAACTTTGGTAACAGTAATCTTCTGGGGAATCAGCGGAGGCGTAATTTCATCTACAATCCTGTTGCAACTCGATCAAGAGACACCTCGATCCGGGAGTTTAACAAGCAGTGTCCAGCCAGGAGCAAACATCAATCACGAGTCTCCATACAAAAAGTTCAAAAGTTCTCATTGTTTGCCCGATAAAAAGGCTGAGGAGATAGCTGCCGAAGAAGCATGTCGCGATCTTCCTCTTGATGCTTTTGATGAAGAGTTTGATGCTTTGGAAGATGATGTCGACGAAGAACTTTTGACAGCGGCTGAACAATTCGATGAACGCGATCGGGCTGCAGCTATGAAGCTGAAAACCCAGAGGACTTATCCTGCCGAGGTCACTTCCAATGCAACTTTGAGAAACGAAAATTATAGCTCTGCTAGTAAGGATGCATTTTATTCTTCGCGTCTCTCCCCCGCGGATTTTTCTGATGAAAATGATGATACGATTAACACTCAAGAATATGTTGTCAATACAACCTACTCCAGTTTGAGTGAGACAGTGGGTTTTCCTGTTAGTGATACCAGGGAATTTCGAGCGCCAATTGTAACACATCCAGAAGAGCATGCTAGAGTGAAAAGTGACTTGGTGTTGCATTCATTTGTTGACCATTGTAATGGATCAGTTTCCATACCCAGCGGTCTCACAACTAACAGCAGCAGCCACAATACCACTGCGACAAGTCACCTTGGAGATGGGCAGATGGAAAATTTGAGAAAGGAGATAGAAAGATTAAAAGCAGATTTTGTTACTGCAAGCCTAAAGGTGAAAACACTGGAAGAGGAGAAGTTCTGTAAAGATGGAGAGATCAAGATTTTACGGGATTCCCTTGAGCATTATCAGGCTGATGAGAAGAGGAGACAAGGGGAAGAAAGGGCTGTGCAAGAGCAACAGGCCAGGGAACAAAGCCAGCATGAAAAGGAATTAGAGAAACAAGTTGAAAACTTAACTACTCAAATTCGGTTCAAAGAACGATAAATTTCACAAATGATTGAGCACAACAAGAAAAGGACAGCTTCTCTGACAGAAGGCAGTAACAGTAGTCCTAAAAGGAAGACTGTTAATCTGAGTGAAGTTTTTCCAACTGGCAGTTCATTTTTCCAGAAAACATCACCAGAGACCAAAGTGAGGTCACCTAGGAGTATAAATCAAAGCCCAAGACATTTGAAAACTCAGAGCAAACGGAATTCACAAAGACTTTCTGAAGGAGACAATTCAGAAAATTCAGCTCTAAGTGACAATTTCAGTGGCTCGTCCACTCGAGAGAAGATGAAAGCACAGCAAAGGGAAACAAATATCGGTGAAAAAGAAATTGTGCAGTTTCATGTCGAGACTTCACTTGAAGTTGAACTTGTCCAGAACTTGTTAGCACCATATGAAAAAGAACTGCATCTCTTCCATGATCCAGAGAACAAAACTTCTAACGAAGGTAGCATCATTTCACTTCTGTCACTTGATAGACCTTTGCCAAACTTTCATTCTGCTTTGCAAAACACAACTCTCACTGAAACAAACGTCTCGCATACTATGCGGCTATTTGAAACTCAAGGTACCTCAAAACTTCAGAGATCTATGGACACTGTAACACAGAAAGATTGCTCAATTAGTGGTGATAACACTTTAGTGATGCAAACTTTGTCTGAGCTTTTAAATCAATGTCAAGAAGACAGTGACTCGAGATGCATAACATCAACATCAAATTGAAAGATCATCGTCATTTGCCCAAAGCTATCAATTTTCTTCCTTTACTCGAGTGCCACATTTTGCGTTACATTGAACAAAGAACAGAAACGACTGATGACAACATCCTAAGCACTTGTGTGCCCAGAGGCTCGCCAACACAAGATTTTGCAGAACCAAAGGATGGCTTTGGGTTTGAAAGTGAACATGCTAAGAATCTCGCTACCCTGCTGACAACAGCTTTAACTGCACTGAGACTTCTAAACATTCTTGTGCTGTACAGCAATGAAGTTTGTGAGTGCATTTTGAAGTCATCCAGAGCACATAGTGATAGCAGTGAAGATGACAATGACGGAGTTATGGAAAGAAAAGGCGAAACATCAAAGATAGAAATCTCTTCAGTTTTTGAAGTCTCTCTCTTTGAAACAGTCAGCGGTCAAAGTACATAAAGAAATTCATGTCAAGAGATATTGTCTTTGCATACCACAAAATTATCAGAATGAAGTTTAACAGGACTGTTTAGAAAACATCCCTAAGAATACACATGTGCTGATTGGTTAAAAACTGTGTTTCTATAACTTGATAGGAACACAGACCTAGCACAAGCTGTTGACCTAATGATTGCACAAGCAAAGAGAATTTATATTTTGAACAAGTTGCTTTTCTCTTTTTCATTGTGGTGTTTCCTAAGAGAAATATAAAACATGTTTTCTGTGTTTCTATCGAGTTATAGAAATACTTGTGAAGTTTGGAAGAAACAAAAAAAGCTGTAGAAACGCTCACCTATGGCTTGTTTTCTCACAGCATTTCTCATTTTCCCAAACTTCCACTCATGTTTCTATAACTCAATAGACACACGGCACACATTTTCTATTTAATTAATAATCAGTAAAGAGAATTCATATTTCTATATTGGAACCTTAAGGATTGATCCTAATAGTGATTAATGTTAACTTCTCTTTAAGAAGTAGAAAACATGTACCATGTTTCTGAAGTATATCTGAAATAATTCATATTCTTCACCTTCGTGTACCATGTTACTTTTGAGGTACAGAAACAGAAGTGCCGAAGTTTGGGAGATAGAGAAATCTGTGGTCCAAACACAATTGACAGGCGAGTGTTTCCACAGCTCTTTTGAGTTCTCCCAAACTTTCACAAGTGTTTCTACATGTACAACTTGACAGAAACAGACAGAAGATGATTTCTATTTCTTTTAGAAAATTCTGCAAACAAAAAATATTTAATAACTGTTTATTTTGAACATCAAAATGTAAATTCTCTTTACTCAATCCATCATTATGTGAACAGCTCTTGCTGCATGTAGTTCTGTGTTTTTATTGAGTTTTAAAAACACAATTTAAACAAATCAGCATGCATATTTTCTTTTGGCTAATTTTT
>JAHPZR010020538.1:10000-13275 GCA_019787425.1 Platygyra sinensis | reverse complement strand
CCCTTTCACTTCGACGCGTACGGCCCTCATACTGGACCTTTTCTCTTGTGGTTTTTGCAAGACAATTGCTCGTGGGGCGCGTACGGGTCATATGATAAATTTCGATATTTCGTCAGGCACGGCCTAACTTCTTCAGGGAATGCTTAAACCTGAGAAAAGGAATAGCTTGCGAAGCAAGCGTTCCCGTGCGAGCCGAACAAAATATCGGGCCGCGAGAAGGAGTTTTTTGGCATTTGGGAAAATGGGGCGAGAGCAAAAAGGTCGAAGGAGGGAGGTGGCCAAATCCAACGATTTCAAGCAATCACAAGGGTTGAAACACTTTTGAAACACTTAAACCCAGTCAGACTACCACAAACCAACCCAGTCGCGTCCCGCTTGTCATCACATACAATCCTGGCCTTTGTTCTATACCAACTATCATACAAAGACACTTCAAAATCCTTTCGTCTTCCCCACGATGCAACAGTGTCTTTCAAACCACACCTCTTGTTGCTCTCCGACGAGCCGACAACCTTAGTGACATTTTAGCTAGATCTAAATTACGTACTGTTAAACAAACTAACGTCCCTAAGGGAACCTTTCGATGCGGCAAAAACTGACGGCCGTACAAATTATATCTTTTCTGCCACCGGGGAAATGAGAACCATTCATGGCCGTATCGACTGCAACTCTAAAAATCTTATTTATAATGTAATTTGTGATAATCAATATTGACATAAATTAATATTTTGCCGATTCGAAACAGAGAATGGGTGCGAGCGTAGTACGCGAGGGCTCATGGGAAGTATGTTTGTAAAAAGAGACGGTTTTGAAACTTGTGACATTCTACGGTCAGCCTTGCCAGTAGCACTTTCTCATAAGGTTTATTTTATTGTGTAATTAATGTCATATGAATTGTTTTTTTTCATTCTGTTGTTTAGAAATCAACCTTAACACCCCGAAGGTGGCGCCACTGCATTTGGTCGGGGGTTCACGGTCCCTATTTTTCCTTTCGGGATTTACGTGTCCGGCTTTGGCGCATGTAGGACGTTACTCGAAGTATCTATTATCCATTTTGTTGTAAGTTTATTGTCATAATTAAACAGATCTTGGGCCTGCCTGACCAACGCGCCCATGCCTCAACCTGTGTATGTGTTCGGTTTTGTAGTGAAGGCAAAATTGATACTTATGTCAATAAAGATCTTTATTATTATTATTATTATTATTATTATTATTATTATTATTATTATTATTATTATTATTATTGTCTTCGTTGCAACAAACAGTACATAGGTGAAATGAAAAGACGACCTTAAGACCGCTTTAATGAACACCGACGACCATTAGACAGGTTACCCCTTCCTCCAGACCCACTGTAGTTTCAGACCATTTCATTTCCGACAGTCATTCACCTAACGACATAGAACTAGTACCTCTGGAACTCATACATTCATTTATAAATATATAAATAATATAATTAAAGGTAGACGGTTAAAGGTGCTTCTGAGCCAACGAAGATGCGAACCAAGGAGATCACAAGGATACACAGTCCTGGGGCCCGTTTCTCGAAGCTCTCGGTAATTACCGTGCCCGTTAAGCTGTTTTGTTTTCCATTAAGGACGGGAGTTTCAAAAGTTTTGAAAATGGTGCAGTAAAGTTATCAGCTAAAGAAACAAAATGGACTTTATTAGAGGTCAGAACACTCCCCACTTTTCTCGAGACTTTGATCTCAAAATATGATTTCTGGGGCCTGTTTCTCGAAAGTCCCGGTAACTTAACGGGCTCGAAATCATATTTTCAGATCAAAGTCTCGAGAAAAGTAGGATGTCTTCTCAACTCTAATGAAGTCCATTTTGTTTCTTTAGCTAATAACTTTACTGCACCATTTTCAAAACGTTTGAAACTCCCATCCTTAATGGAATTCGAAACAGCTTAACGGGCCAGGTAACTACCGGGAGCTTCGAGAAACAGGCCCCTGGGGCCCGTTTCTCGAAAGACCCGGTAACTTACCGGACCCGGAATCAGATTTTGATATCAAAGTCTCAAGAAAAGTAGGGCGTGTTCTGACCTCTGATGAATTCCATTTTGTTTCTTTAGCTAATAACGTTACTGTACAATTTTCAAACCTTTTGAAAGTCCCTCTAGAATGGAAAACAAAACAGCTTAACGGGCCTGGTAGTTACTGGGAGCTTTGAGAAACGGGCCCCAGGCCCTTTAAGTTACCGGGTCTTTCGAGAAACGGGCCCCTGATTAGGTCTGATTCGGTGAACGATAAAAACTATATAACCTGAGGAAGGTCGAGAGACCGAAGCGTTTTATAGAATTTTTATATTTTTAATTTTTTTAATATATAACAGTTAAGCCCAACCGTACAGTCAGCCTCAACCTCGTTCCCAGGGCCTTTTCCCTGGCTTTGGGGCGGGCGGGAAAAGGCCCCCTTTTCCGCCCCGTCCCGCCCCAAGCCAGGGAAAAGGCCCTGGGAACGAGGTTGGGTCAGCCTTTGTGAGTTCAGTTTCTTCAAGCCTTTGCATTTGCTGATCAGAACCTACCAGGTTACGGTACTTTTGATTTGTCCGTTCACCCTTTTTAGAGTTTAGAGTTCTTTATCCATTAGCTAAATCAATATACTAAAAACACATTAACATCACCGTATTTTTAACCCCAATCACCGTGGCGTAAATTTGACGAGATTTTTCGCCGACAAAAGGGAACCCGGTCCTGAGAGTGTACTTTTTGTTGCTATTGTTGTTGTGGGAGTCACGGTGGCCTCATTGTTAGTGCGCTTGTCTCCGGATGGAGCAGTCCGGGTTCAAGCCCTGGCTGGGTACATTGTATTGTGTTCTTAGGTTAGACACTCAACTCTCACAGTGCCTCTCTCCACTCAGGTGTATAAATGGGTACCAGCATATTTTATTGCTGGGGGTAACCCTGCGATGGACTTGCATCCCATCCAGGGGGGAGTAGAAATACTCCTAGTCGCTTCATCTTACTGAAACAGGAGATACGCTCCAGCCTGATGGGTCACGTGGCTCGTTTACAAACTTTACCTTCCTATCTACATGCCTACCTTAATTGCTGAAAACGAATTGTAGTGTTGATCCAACAAAGTAGAGCTGCTAAAAATGTTGGCAACTGTTGCCAGCCACCTTGAATCCTGTAAATAAGCTTAGAAGACTGAACAGTTTATGAGGCAACTTATGAAAAGTCCGCCTTTTTTGGGAAATAAAATAACCTTATTATTGTCCGTCTTCAGAAAAACCGCAGCTGAAGTAAGGAGTTTCTCATTTTCTATTTTA
>JAHPZR010020538.1:0-5000 GCA_019787425.1 Platygyra sinensis | reverse complement strand
TTCTGCGATCTGCGATCACGCAGTTTTAACCAGTTTCGTCTTGGTAGTCATGCTTGAGGTCCGTGATGCGTTCGTCGCATCTTTACTTCGAAATTTTTAATTCCGACCCAAGATTCAACGCTTCTTAGCAACAAAGCCCGAATATTCCTTTGTAGCAACCGCTTATTTGTTAAACTTGGCTGGCGTTGAACAAGGTGACGTTGGTAACGAGGAAATTATGGAGGAAGTTGCGCGCTATGAGTGCGTTTACCACCGTAAGAGTAAAGATTTCAAAGACAAAAACAAGAACGGCTAACTGGTGGGAAATAACCGGGGAGAAATTTAATTTATCCGCGGCGGAGGCGGAGGTCAATTCCGCAACATAAGAACTGCGCATGGTCGTTATACGAAGCGATTGAAAAAGTACTCTCTGTCAGAAACAAAGTTCTCTGACCAAAGTGTGGAAGGCCCCAAGTTCTTGTCTCTTCGAGAATATTTTGCGAACCCAAAACCGATGTTTTCGACGGTTTTAAAGCTGACGTTGACGTCGCTTAAGGATTAATTATAAAAGAAGAAATAAACTTGCTTGCAGCAAAATGTCGTCCTCGACTCCCGCCATGTTGTTTTGATGCGATTTTGCCGCCAGCACAAAGCGCCTGTAATTTTGACACTTCCGATTACTGAAATGTACGCACTGATGAAGTCGGCTCTGCGATCGTTTGCGATCTTCTGCGATTATATGGAAACATCCCTCTTTGCGATCGCCTGCGATCGTCTGCGATCATATGTAAACCAGCCTTAAGGACGGTGCCTACTTTTGTTAGTGCGCACACGTTCTGCGCATCACGCAACCATGGTTTAAGCGCGCGCGCGCTGGGGTTGTCATTGACGCAATCAAGTACGCCACCAAGAACACGACTAAAATTAAAGCAACATTTTCCTGACGGTGACAAAATCAATTTTAATGGACCTGTACTTAATAAATCAGGGAGACCAGAATAGCAGCACATCGCTAGCCACTAACTGTTAACGTCTTCCAGCTGAAAATCTAGCTGTTATCTTTCGAAAATTACACTGAAATCCAACTGCAAACATGTACCTGCAGATGGCGTAGTGCGCGCGCAGACACGCAAATGTCTTACTTACTGGGGAGGTGACAGGAAAAAATGTAACGGACACCGTAAAAGTTTTCAAAAAAGATCAATAACTTTAAAAAACGCGTGGTTACCCCTACATTTTTTGTTGCGAAATGGAAGCGCCAAGCCTATTCAACCTGTGATTAGTTTCTGGTCGTGAACAAAAGGTATTAAGACTGTATTTTAGCTGAACCAGAGGAAGGCTGTCAGAGATGTTAAAAGCGATTTTGCAGTGATTTTGTTAATAAAAACGTAACAAAAATGATTTTAATGTTACCATTTGCCATGTAGTTTAAAGATCTTTTTAAATGTGTTTGCCTTTCTGTATGTAAAGGCGAATTCTAAGGAAATCTGTGAAGAAATATCGTTTCCCGCTTTTTTTCGGAAAAATGCTGATGTCAGCATTTTTGTCGAGATTCAAGGCTAATTATCTCGAAAAAATGCGTGGCTACCCCTCTTTTCTTTGTGGATTCCAATAGCCCTTGCAAATATCTACTTTTTCCGCGTGGTCCTAACTTGGCGCAAAAACCTTTGTATTTAGTAGGCACCGTCCTTAGGCAACGCTTCTGCTGCGATGTCAGCGGTCTTCCACTTAACGTTCCCAGAAACTCTAGCGTGATTCAGTCTTGACGGGTCTTCGCGGCAAACTTCGATTTGCCTAATTTCCACACTGTTGAGTCTGTGTTCTTTGAGCATGAAATCGTTAGTTTTCTTGAAGGATGTCCAACTTTGGTAACAGTAATCTTCTGGGGAATCAGCGGAGGCGTAATTTCATCTACAATCCTGTTGCAACTCGATCAAGAGACACCTCGATCCGGGAGTTTAACAAGCAGTGTCCAGCCAGGAGCAAACATCAATCACGAGTCTCCATACAAAAAGTTCAAAAGTTCTCATTGTTTGCCCGATAAAAAGGCTGAGGAGATAGCTGCCGAAGAAGCATGTCGCGATCTTCCTCTTGATGCTTTTGATGAAGAGTTTGATGCTTTGGAAGATGATGTCGACGAAGAACTTTTGACAGCGGCTGAACAATTCGATGAACGCGATCGGGCTGCAGCTATGAAGCTGAAAACCCAGAGGACTTATCCTGCCGAGGTCACTTCCAATGCAACTTTGAGAAACGAAAATTATAGCTCTGCTAGTAAGGATGCATTTTATTCTTCGCGTCTCTCCCCCGCGGATTTTTCTGATGAAAATGATGATACGATTAACACTCAAGAATATGTTGTCAATACAACCTACTCCAGTTTGAGTGAGACAGTGGGTTTTCCTGTTAGTGATACCAGGGAATTTCGAGCGCCAATTGTAACACATCCAGAAGAGCATGCTAGAGTGAAAAGTGACTTGGTGTTGCATTCATTTGTTGACCATTGTAATGGATCAGTTTCCATACCCAGCGGTCTCACAACTAACAGCAGCAGCCACAATACCACTGCGACAAGTCACCTTGGAGATGGGCAGATGGAAAATTTGAGAAAGGAGATAGAAAGATTAAAAGCAGATTTTGTTACTGCAAGCCTAAAGGTGAAAACACTGGAAGAGGAGAAGTTCTGTAAAGATGGAGAGATCAAGATTTTACGGGATTCCCTTGAGCATTATCAGGCTGATGAGAAGAGGAGACAAGGGGAAGAAAGGGCTGTGCAAGAGCAACAGGCCAGGGAACAAAGCCAGCATGAAAAGGAATTAGAGAAACAAGTTGAAAACTTAACTACTCAAATTCGGTTCAAAGAACGATAAATTTCACAAATGATTGAGCACAACAAGAAAAGGACAGCTTCTCTGACAGAAGGCAGTAACAGTAGTCCTAAAAGGAAGACTGTTAATCTGAGTGAAGTTTTTCCAACTGGCAGTTCATTTTTCCAGAAAACATCACCAGAGACCAAAGTGAGGTCACCTAGGAGTATAAATCAAAGCCCAAGACATTTGAAAACTCAGAGCAAACGGAATTCACAAAGACTTTCTGAAGGAGACAATTCAGAAAATTCAGCTCTAAGTGACAATTTCAGTGGCTCGTCCACTCGAGAGAAGATGAAAGCACAGCAAAGGGAAACAAATATCGGTGAAAAAGAAATTGTGCAGTTTCATGTCGAGACTTCACTTGAAGTTGAACTTGTCCAGAACTTGTTAGCACCATATGAAAAAGAACTGCATCTCTTCCATGATCCAGAGAACAAAACTTCTAACGAAGGTAGCATCATTTCACTTCTGTCACTTGATAGACCTTTGCCAAACTTTCATTCTGCTTTGCAAAACACAACTCTCACTGAAACAAACGTCTCGCATACTATGCGGCTATTTGAAACTCAAGGTACCTCAAAACTTCAGAGATCTATGGACACTGTAACACAGAAAGATTGCTCAATTAGTGGTGATAACACTTTAGTGATGCAAACTTTGTCTGAGCTTTTAAATCAATGTCAAGAAGACAGTGACTCGAGATGCATAACATCAACATCAAATTGAAAGATCATCGTCATTTGCCCAAAGCTATCAATTTTCTTCCTTTACTCGAGTGCCACATTTTGCGTTACATTGAACAAAGAACAGAAACGACTGATGACAACATCCTAAGCACTTGTGTGCCCAGAGGCTCGCCAACACAAGATTTTGCAGAACCAAAGGATGGCTTTGGGTTTGAAAGTGAACATGCTAAGAATCTCGCTACCCTGCTGACAACAGCTTTAACTGCACTGAGACTTCTAAACATTCTTGTGCTGTACAGCAATGAAGTTTGTGAGTGCATTTTGAAGTCATCCAGAGCACATAGTGATAGCAGTGAAGATGACAATGACGGAGTTATGGAAAGAAAAGGCGAAACATCAAAGATAGAAATCTCTTCAGTTTTTGAAGTCTCTCTCTTTGAAACAGTCAGCGGTCAAAGTACATAAAGAAATTCATGTCAAGAGATATTGTCTTTGCATACCACAAAATTATCAGAATGAAGTTTAACAGGACTGTTTAGAAAACATCCCTAAGAATACACATGTGCTGATTGGTTAAAAAACTGTGTTTCTATAACTTGATAGGAACACAGACCTAGCACAAGCTGTTGACCTAATGATTGCACAAGCAAAGAGAATTTATATTTTGAACAAGTTGCTTTTCTCTTTTTCATTGTGGTGTTTCCTAAGAGAAATATAAAACATGTTTTCTGTGTTTCTATCGAGTTATAGAAATACTTGTGAAGTTTGGAAGAAACAAAAAAAGCTGTAGAAACGCTCACCTATGGCTTGTTTTCTCACAGCATTTCTCATTTTCCCAAACTTCCACTCATGTTTCTATAACTCAATAGACACACGGCACACATTTTCTATTTAATTAATAATCAGTAAAGAGAATTCATATTTCTATATTGGAACCTTAAGGATTGATCCTAATAGTGATTAATGTTAACTTCTCTTTAAGAAGTAGAAAACATGTACCATGTTTCTGAAGTATATCTGAAATAATTCATATTCTTCACCTTCGTGTACCATGTTACTTTTGAGGTACAGAAACAGAAGTGCCGAAGTTTGGGAGATAGAGAAATCTGTGGTCCAAACACAATTGACAGGCGAGTGTTTCCACAGCTCTTTTGAGTTCTCCCAAACTTTCACAAGTGTTTCTACATGTACAACTTGACAGAAACAGACAGAAGATGATTTCTATTTCTTTTAGAAAATTCTGCAAACAAAAAATATTTAATAACTGTTTATTTTGAACATCAAAATGTAAATTCTCTTTACTCAATCCATCATTATGTGAACAGCTCTTGCTGCATGTAGTTCTGTGTTTTTATTGAGTTTTAAAAACACAATTTAAACAAATCAGCATGCATATTTTCTTTTGGCTAATTTTTAATAACCTTTTCTAATAAATACTGGAAGACAGTGGGAACCGACATTGACC
>JAHPZR010020536.1:0-12360 GCA_019787425.1 Platygyra sinensis | reverse complement strand
AAACGTTGAGGAGTAGAAACGATCAACACAAGATTTATTACCTTATATAGGTCACATACACAACGTTAGGATGCAGGAGACCATGCAACGAATAATTAAACTGCTTGGCTTGTTATTGCCGGAGCTCTTGATCAAGAAATGCTCGTACCAGACGTCACTCTGAGTGTTATAAAACCAAATTGATTGCAAGGCTGGTACTACGGCAGAAGGGCAAAATTTATTGGCCAATATTTCAACTAGCAGAGCTAGTCTTCTTCAGGGCCTGTACTTAATACAGGAACAATAACGGCTCTGAAAAAAAAAGTAGTTAAAAAAATTCAAATTTTAGAACCGTTATTTTTCCTGTATTAAGTACTGGCCCTGAAGAAGATTAGCTTTGCTACAGTAAAAACCCGCGTATAAGAACCTGGATTTTTCAATTTAGCCTAAATAGGTGCTTATATAAATGGTACTTAAAGCAAATTTAGGCTACCAAGGTTCTTAACATAGGTTCTTATACTTTCATATAAATTTAATCTGAATATGCTATATATATTATAAATATCATCTCGTAATACAGTATAAATCATTTATTTGTACCACAAAGCAGTTGGAGATGGTCAGAAAGCTTTCTTTGATACTGTAGTAGAGTACAATACCTGGGGAAATTCTTTGAATGGCAAACACAATAGACAAACAACATGGTACTTAAGCTTGAACGAAAAAAAGTTATGTCAAGTTACTTTTGAATAGTTCACGATCTTAATTCAGCAGTTTCTACCAAAACAATTTTACAGCAGCCCCACTAATAAGAACCTAACTGAAAATGTTAGCCTTAATAGGTTCTTATGTGGAGGGGACTTAAAATGAAAATTTTAGCCTAACAGGTTCTTAAAACCCAGGTTCTTATACGCGGGTTTTTACTGTAGTTGAAATATTGGCCAATAAATTTTGCCCTTCTGTCGTAGTACCAGCCTTGCAATCAATTTGGTTATATAGGTCTCCGTAGCAATCATACTACTAAGCGTCTTAAAGCTTGTGTTAATCGTTTCTACTCTTTTGTTATTGTCAAAGTTATTTTTCAAAACACCCGACGCCTCAAATATACAAGGACCGGCTCAACCGATGACAATTATCCAAAGTCATTTACCAAGCTAGTTGCTGGGACTGCAAGGATTTTTACATTGGGAAAATGAAGCGAAGACTTCACTTTCCCTTTTATTTCCAACAAGTATTTACTACAAAGGCTATCATTTCATGTAACTGCAAAGGCTATTATTCCTTGTTTATTTTTATTTTTTCAATTTAGTGTTATGTAATGTATTATAATACGTTTGTAGTCATCACTCAGTAACACACACCAGTTCAAGTCGAAAATTCCTTGCGTACGGCTTGCGCAGGATTTGTAGAGCACAATAAAATTACTACAGATGAAAATGCGTGATTTTTCTCATGATAAACCAATGATAATTCTTTCGCTCGGGGATGTTAAGAGATAACTGATCAACATGACACGAGCGTGGGACAAAGACGGCAATAAATAAAAAATAATAAATAAATAATAATAGTAATACAAAGTTTTCTATCACTTTTTTTCTCCTAAACACTGATGTAAAGTGAATATAAATGGCCTACTAACAAAGAAATCTAGACTCCACTGAGATCCGTGCTCTAGATATCTTAATATTGTTTCATGATGAGAACGTGATTAGATCAACGGTAAAAGGTGTCAGTCTCTTCATTCATTGCTATGACAATTCTTGGTGCTTTAACAAAAAATTCCGTTAGCTCAATTTGTATTCATTGACGAAACAGCCAAAAGCTTCTTTTAATATTCGGAATAAATTAAACAAATAAGCCTTTGGATTTTGGGGAGAGAAGTGATGTGTTAGCGAGTTAATCTGCGAATTTGCGATTTAATACTGCTCATTTTTTTGCCTGAAAACTGAAGAGAGAGGGGAACCCGAAGAAGCCAGCAAGAAAAAATGATTAATCTTTGTAATCCATTGAAAGGTGAGGATGTATTTTCTTTTGATGAACAAAGTGAAGTATATTCAAATGTTACCAGATTTAAGGTGTTCACCAGTAAACTGAAACAATTCTTGATATTCGAGTCAACCACTACCAAAGGCTTACTTACTTCATTACTTATGACGGTTCTTTCACGATTTTTCTTTCTTTATTAGCTATTGCCTTAAGGAGGGGTGAGAGGAATGATCTTTGAAAAAAACATTGAGTCTCGCAAAATGTTTTGTCGAATTTATCGGATATCTCAGTATCCTTTTTAAACGGCTTCTTCGATTTTTTTTTTAACAAAGCTGTAACGAAGTCTCGATTCCCAAGCGAGGAAAGGGAGTAAGTTTCTGTGGTGCTGCGTCGGAGGGAGTATTACAAGATAATTTGGTTTTATCAACTGGGTTGATAATGTGAATTGGCCACCGTAAATAGATTCGGGAGTTGAGGTTTCGAGCGGTAGCCCTTCGTCGGAGCGAAGGGATTCGCTCCAACGAAAGGCTAACGCTCGAAACGTCAGCTCCCGAATCTCTTTACGGTGGCTAATTCACATTGTTAACCCAGTCGATAAATTTGAACCAAATAATCTCGATTCCCAAGGCTGAGTCCCGATTTGTTTGTTAACAAAAAAATCTTTTGAGTGTCTAAGAGCTTGAAGAGTCGTGCCCGCATGTAACTTACTTAAATCACGCATTCTCTCAATTAAAAAAAGGAAAAATGTCTCGGGATCGCAAAGAAGAAGGCTAGTCTCGCAAAGTCTGGCATTTACCATTCACTGTTGGTTGTGTAGTTGAAGCGTCAATTTTTTTTCTGAGCCTCAGAGTATCGCTTTCTACGAACCACTGTTTGTATATTTAACAATTATTCGGCTCAGGCTCAGTAAACATTGTTGAATATTCACCGGGACAAAGTCGAGGTAAATATTCACAAATGTTCACTGTCTTCACTGGCGAATAAGAGGTGAATATAGAGGTGAGGCGAATGAGAGATGAACAAGAGGTGAATATCAAGAACAACAAAATAACGGACTAAAACATAAAAACGCAGACGCAATTGTTCGTGTCCATACACGTATGCAGCCGTAGTTTTAATGATAAGCATACATGTCCATCGATTATGAATCAATTTACTCATCGAGTTCTGCGGCAAGACAAACGAGCGAAACACTACGAAAAATTAATTCATCTGTAACTTTGTTTTATCGTTGCTGTCAAAATTCACAGTTGTCATCATCGCCTAAAAATGAGTAGCTTTGTCTTGAAGAAAAATAGATTTCAGTCAATCGATCTCACATGCTGGCGATCGACACAACCACTGCGTTCACAATTCTTAAAAGCGTTGAATACGAGTTCTTGAAAAGATTTTTGGTCCCAGGGCGACAGCAGTCATTTTGAAAATTCTCCATCCTTTCAATATCCTGGACTTGGAGCGACGTCTTTCGAATAAATGAAAACTTTACTCAACAACTGTCCACCATGTGTGACATGGCTAAGATGGCGAGCCTTGTAACCAAACTCTGGCAGGGTGAATATAGCGTCATATAAAGAGCTTTTCGATCAATCGGAATGTCCTATTCACCTCTGGAAATTATACTAAAGATTTTCATTTCCAAACTTAAATTCGACATGGATAGAGGACCAGTATGCATCGAAATCAAGTTCTAACTATCTATCTTTAGATCCAAGAAGGTTACAGACAACAATGAAAACGACATTTGTCTTCGAGCGCATTCTGACTCCAAAAATAGTAACAAAAAATATGTATATCTCTTGACAGAACTGTAATTAATTGATTGTCTTGACTTAAAAAAAAGTTGAAATTAGTGAAAAAATGATGCGTGCGCGTGCGCGACTTCAATTTTAATTGCCAACTCAATCCGGGCGATCTTTTTAAGGTCCAAAGTTTAATAATACGTCGAGAAATAATTGGAAACCGTTATTTGAATTAAATTTTAGTAAGAGTTCTACTAAAACAATTAGATTATTCCCTCTCGATTTCTATGAGGTGATAGTTGATTCGGCCTTAGGCCTCATCAATTGTTAAATGGTGTTGACCTCAGATGAAACTCAAATCCAAATCTTTGCCGATTGGCCAATGTCACATGCAAAACAGGTGTTGCCGCCATATATAAGGAAACGGAACTTTTAACTCTTTTCACCACTTGCTTCTCAATGATTTCACTTATCAATCACTGAGGGCTACTAAGAGCTGCTAAGCAGAGTCTTAGCGCTCATTATGAGGATCAAAACTGGTTTCCAAGCGTTCACAGAGTGTATGCATATGTATGGCTATTCTCTTATGTTCATTCGAACGTTTGGCAGTTTTACAATGCCGTGTGACAACTTGAGTTTCGGCAGAAAAAAGGAATCCTTTAAGGATTCCTTTTTTTCAATGTATTAAAATTTGTTTTATTCAAGACAATCAATTAATTACAGTTCTGTCAAGAGATATACATATTTTTTGTTACTATTTTTGGAGTCAGAATGCGCTCGAAGACAAATGTCGTTTTCATTGTTGTCTGTAACCTTCTTGGATCTAAAGATAGATAGTTAGAACTTGATTTCGATGCATACTGGTCCTCTATCCATGTCGAATTTAAGTTTGGAAATGAAAATCTTTAGTATAATTTCCAGAGGTGAATAGGACATTCCGATTGATCGAAAAGCTCTTTATATGACGCTATATTCACCCTGCCAGAGTTTGGTTACAAGGCTCGCCATCTTAGCCATGTCACACATGGTGGACAGTTGTTGAGTAAAGTTTTCATTTATTCGAAAGACGTCGCTCCAAGTCCAGGATATTTGAAAGGATGGAGAATTTTCAAAATGACTGCTGTCGCCCTGGGACCAAAAATCTTTTCAAGAACTCGTATTCAACGCTTTTAAGAATTGTGAACGCAGTGGTTGTGTCGATCGCCAGCATGTGAGATCGATTGACTGAAATCTATTTTTCTTCAAGACAAAGCTACTCATTTTTAGGCGATGATGACAACTGTGAATTTTGACAGCAACGATAAAACAAAGTTACAGATGAATTAATTTTTCGTAGTGTTTCGCTCGTTTGTCTTGCCGCAGAACTCGATGAGTAAATTGATTCATAATCGATGGACATGTATGCTTATCATTAAAACTACGGCTGCATACGTGTATGGACACGAACAATTGCGTCTGCGTTTTTATGTTTTAGTCCGTTATTTTGTTGTTCTTGATATTCACCTCTTGTTCATCTCTCATTCGCCTCACCTCTATATTCACCTCTTATTCGCCAGTGAAGACAGTGAACATTTGTGAATATTTACCTCGACTTTGTCCCGGTGAATATTCAACAATGTTTACTGAGCCTGAGCCGAATAATTGTTAAATATACAAACAGTGGTTCGTAGAAAGCGATACTCTGAGGCTCAGAAAAAAAATTGACGCTTCAACTACACAACCAACAGTGAATGGTAAATGCCAGACTTTGCGAGACTAGCCTTCTTCTTTGCGATCCCGAGACATTTTTCCTTTTTTTAATTGAGAGAATGCGTGATTTAAGTAAGTTACATGCGGGCACGACTCTTCAAGCTCTTAGACACTCAAAAGATTTTTTTGTTAACAAACAAATCGGGACTCAGCCTTGGGAATCGAGATTATTTGGTTCAAATTTATCGACTGGGTTAACAATGTGAATTAGCCACCGTAAAGAGATTCGGGAGCTGACGTTTCGAGCGTTAGCCTTTCGTTGGAGCGAATCCCTTCGCTCCGACGAAGGGCTACCGCTCGAAACCTCAACTCCCGAATCTATTTACGGTGGCCAATTCACATTATCAACCCAGTTGATAAAACCAAATTATCTTGTAATACTCCCTCCGACGCAGCACCACAGAAACTTACTCCCTTTCCTCGCTTGGGAATCGAGACTTCGTTACAGCTTTGTTAAAAAAAAAATCGAAGAAGCCGTTTAAAAAGGATACTGAGATATCCGATAAATTCGACAAAACATTTTGCGAGACTCAATGTTTTTTTCAAAGATCATTCCTCTCACCCCTCCTTAAGGCAATAGCTAATAAAGAAAGAAAAATCGTGAAAGAACCGTCATAAGTAATGAAGTAAGTAAGCCTTTGGTAGTGGTTGACTCGAATATCAAGAATTGTTTCAGTTTACTGGTGAACACCTTAAATCTGGTAACATTTGAATATACTTCACTTTGTTCATCAAAAGAAAATACATCCTCACCTTTCAATGGATTACAAAGATTAATCATTTTTCTTGCTGGCTTCTTCGGGTTCCCCTCTCTCTTCAGTTTTCAGGCAAAAAAATGAGCAGTATTAAATCGCAAATTCGCAGATTAACTCGCTAACACATCACTTCTCTCCCCCAAAATCCAAAGGCTTATTTGTTTAATTTATTCCGAATATTAAAAGAAGCTTTTTGGCTGTTTCGTCAATGAATACAAATTGAGCTAACGGAATTTTTTGTTAAAGCACCAAGAATTGTCATAGCAATGAATGAAGAGACTGACACCTTTTACCGTTGATCTAATCACGTTCTCATCATGAAACAATATTAAGATATCTAGAGCACGGATCTCAGTGGAGTCTAGATTTCTTTGTTAGTAGGCCATTTATATTCACTTTACATCAGTGTTTAGGAGAAAAAAAGTGATAGAAAACTTTGTATTACTATTATTATTTATTTATTATTTTTTATTTATTGCCGTCTTTGTCCCACGCTCGTGTCATGTTGATCAGTTATCTCTTAACATCCCCGAGCGAAAGAATTATCATTGGTTTATCATGAGAAAAATCACGCATTTTCATCTGTAGTAATTTTATTGTGCTCTACAAATCCTGCGCAAGCCGTACGCAAGGAATTTTCGACTTGAACTGGTGTGTGTTACTGAGTGATGACTACAAACGTATTATAATACATTACATAACACTAAATTGAAAAAATAAAAATAAACAAGGAATAATAGCCTTTGCAGTTACATGAAATGATAGCCTTTGTAGTAAATACTTGTTGGAAATAAAAGGGAAAGTGAAGTCTTCGCTTCATTTTCCCAATGTAAAAATCCTTGCAGTCCCAGCAACTAGCTTGGTAAATGACTTTGGATAATTGTCATCGGTTGAGCCGGTCCTTGTATATTTGAGGCGTCGGGTGTTTTGAAAAATAACTTTGACAATAACAAAAGAGTAGAAACGATTAACACAAGCTTTAAGACGCTTAGTAGTATGATTGCTACGGAGACCTATATAACCAAATTGATTGCAAGGCTGGTACTACGACAGAAGGGCAAAATTTATTGGCCAATATTTCAACTACAGTAAAAACCCGCGTATAAGAACCTGGGTTTTAAGAACCTGTTAGGCTAAAATTTTCATTTTAAGTCCCCTCCACATAAGAACCTATTAAGGCTAACATTTTCAGTTAGGTTCTTATTAGTGGGGCTGCTGTAAAATTGTTTTGGTAGAAACTGCTGAATTAAGATCGTGAACTATTCAAAAGTAACTTGACATAACTTTTTTTCGTTCAAGCTTAAGTACCATGTTGTTTGTCTATTGTGTTTGCCATTCAAAGAATTTCCCCAGGTATTGTACTCTACTACAGTATCAAAGAAAGCTTTCTGACCATCTCCAACTGCTTTGTGGTACAAATAAATGATTTATACTGTATTACGAGATGATATTTATAATATATATAGCATATTCAGATTAAATTTATATGAAAGTATAAGAACCTATGTTAAGAACCTTGGTAGCCTAAATTTGCTTTAAGTACCATTTATATAAGCACCTATTTAGGCTAAATTGAAAAATCCAGGTTCTTATACGCGGGTTTTTACTGTAGCAAAGCTAATCTTCTTCAGGGCCAGTACTTAATACAGGAAAAATAACGGTTCTAAAATTTGAATTTTTTTAACTACTTTTTTTTTCAGAGCCGTTATTGTTCCTGTATTAAGTACAGGCCCTGAAGAAGACTAGCTCTGCTAGTTGAAATATTGGCCAATAAATTTTGCCCTTCTGCCGTAGTACCAGCCTTGCAATCAATTTGGTTTTATAACACTCAGAGTGACGTCTGGTACGAGCATTTCTTGATCAAGAGCTCCGGCAATAACAAGCCAAGCAGTTTAATTATTCGTTGCATGGTCTCCTGCATCCTAACGTTGTGTATGTGACCTATATAAGGTAATAAATCTTGTGTTGATCGTTTCTACTCCTCAACGTTTTATCATAGGTAACCCAGGCTCATTGTGTGTGACACGTGACATAACGTGAGTAAATGTAGAGAACATATGAGGCGAAGTTTAGGTCTGAAAATTTGTGAGAAAATGGATAAAAAATCGATAAAACTCACCATATACACGAAGATTTTGGAGAAAATAGTCTTCTTCACCTTTCCTTCATAGTAAAGTGGCAAGGTAGGAGGCTGACGCCAAAGTCGGGCTCCGATCGACCCAAAACAAACACGATTTTTTTCGCGAAAAACGAATCCAGTCGCTAAATAGATACGCTAGGCTCGTGGAACATAAATTTCTCTATATCAATAATGGTATACTGTTAGAAAGACCTCGGCTAAGAACGAAGAAGACTATGGGAGATCGCGCGTTTTCGATAGCTGCCGCCTTCTCATGGAACAGTCTTCCTCTGCCCATAAGATAGGAAACGTCAATCAACTCTTTTAAGCGCTCTGTTAAAACATATTTATTTAAAAAGGCTTTTAGTTAGATTACTTTTTCATTTAATTTAATATTGTGATTCTTAAAAATTCTATATTTTACTAATTACTCTGGAATTTTTATACTGTAAATATTGTAATTTTACTGGGTGATTTTATTGTTTTTTTTTTTAAATTTAGTTTAATAATAATATTGTAATGCGCTTTTGAGTATTTTTATAGAAAAAGCACAATATAAGTATTAAATATTACTATTATTATTATTAAACCATGAATCCACTGAAGCGTCTCCAGCTAGCAGCACCCCACCGCCCACAACGTAAAGGCTCAAGCTTCATTCCACGATGGTCTCCACGATGCCAAGATTTGATGCCAAAAGAAATAAATCTATCCATAAATCTTTGCAAGAAATATGATGATCTTTTAAGTCGCAGGATGTAAACGTATTAGAAAACTCTCCATTTTTCTCCTGACCTATATATGTCTCCTACTTATATGTCGTTCTCAACGGGGATGCTGAAAATGTTTTATTCGTTTGTCATTATTTCCTATTTTTGCCCAGTTGCCTAGTTAAAAGAAAAGAAATAAATCTATCAAACTCCGATTAATTCTCTAAACCTGGTGGTTATAGTCATTCGCATGAATCAAAATTAGTCGAGGATTCCAAATAAAAATTGTCGTAAATTTGGATTCAAATTTTTATAAACAATTTGGTGTGCCAAGTCACGTGATCAAGGAGCAAAGTTCTTGAAACCAAAAAATAAACCCTTCTTTCAAATTCTTCACCCCATGCACGTTTATAAGGGATAGCTTAAATATATTTTTAATTAGACCACCCCCTCCAAAATTTCAAGTAGCGAGACCCATTCCTCAATTTACTTGAGCTGTGTTTCTCCTAGTAAATTCGCATTTTTTCGGTTTTGACACTGCAACTCCGGCGTTATATTGTTTCGTCGCTTCAATCTTCGAGATCTTCGTTTCATCAATAGCGATCGTCGGGTCTTCGATTTCGTCGCAAATACTTATAGATGGCGTTGTAAGTATTTGAAAATTTTCACTTTTTGTCATCCAAACCTGCATTGCAATTATCATGATCATCAACTTCGTGGTAGATATATATTAAGACGCGCCTTCAGCCTTGTTTCAAGGTATTTCTTAGTTTGATTTCCTCTGGTCTTTGAATGTTAGTCAGGTCAGAGGAATGATGTCTTATATGTATTCAAAACCTTTTGGCTCTGACGGGACACTGGTCGATGCTTTATCTGAAAATTCTTTCTTTTAGATCGTCGCGACTTCGACTTCGAGAGAACTACCCATAGAGACACTCAACAAAATTCTTGACAAATTTTGTTTCACAACATATTAAATGAATCTAATCCGTACAAACTTTGTTTGGCATGTCTAATTAGTAGTTACAGAGTTTCGAAACAATTTTCGATAAGATATGTGTTTCAGTTTTTATTGTTTTTCATTTAACGGATTCAGTATTTTTTCAGTATGTTTTCAAGTTCAAACAAAAACTATTCAACAGCATCATCATCACCGTACCAAAAAAGCTTGATCACATGACATGAAGTCACTAGCTCACTCTTGTTGCTATGTATATTTACAGAAGCCTATCATGCTTCTGATATTTATTATGGTCTAAAGTCCTCAGGGTTGTGGTGTAATGAGTTAGCTTTGCCCTCTTTACTTCTCCGTGATGTTTGCCGTATAAGAGCCACTCCCCCGAAAATGAAATACTATCTAAATGTCAATTAAGTTCTTGACAACTGCTTTCTGATTATTTTAGGCGTTCCTTGCACCGTTTTTTATTAGAAGAAGTCATTGGCCCTTTGGCACAGACGTTCCCTGTATCTTGAATGTTGAAGCACTTGAATATTCCTGTGTCAATGACAAGTCACCAGCTATTGGTGCTGGCTTTTATATCTGTGGATGCAGGTTTGTGTTTTTGTATTTTTAACTGAACGTTCAGGGTTAATCTGGATATAGTATACTTGTAATCTTTATCGATCGCTTTTGAATCCACTTAAGAACCGAGTTCCAAAACCATCTGACCGCGCTTTTAGAAGCGTTCAGAATATATTCTTCTGCCAGAGTAGAGCAACATTAACAGAGAACCGATAGGTTTGATACGTTATCTAGAAACTTCAGTATTCGGCGAGGCAATAGAGGAACTGTACATGAAGGCAGACCAATTCATAAACAATTTGTGATTTGTTCGTTATCACTTTCTCCTTTGTCAGAACTGAATCTTGCTACTCTGCATCAACATCAGTGTAACTAACATCTCTGTCCGGAGAACAAGCTGTTACATAAAATCCATTTTTTCAGTTTCCACTAGTTGGAACAAGATGGCATGATTTCATTATCACAACAACATTCCCTGATTTGATTCAAGTCCAACGATAGAACTCTAATTTTCGGTATGGGTGGAAACTACTGCAAAACTCCATGCGTGGAATGTTCTTGATAGACAATTGCTAAAGACTGATAAAAAAGTAGTCAGAAAGTTTAACGTTTTGAGAAAATAATTCAGTTTTACGTATTTAACAGTTGAGCCTAAGGATTCGCCTCGGAAAGACATAAACTGAAGCACGCTGTTCCTAGATGCAAAATTCTTGAGAATAGTAAAATCTAATAATTTTTCTAGTGGGGTACTGCTCTATTTTTTGGCACTTCCACAAATAGTTTGAGAAGAAAATAATCAATATTTGTATTTCAGTTTGCAACTTTTTCACTGCAAAATGTAATCGGTCTAGATGCTGGGTTATATGTGAAAATCTAGACTGCTGTCAATCTTGATTTCAGCCAATCACATTCATGAATTCAGTAGTCTCCAGTCCTTGTGAGTTACAGCCATGTAATGAGAAATACTTTATTAACTTAAGATGTGTTATGGGATCTTTGGTACTGAGTAGGCTTTAACAGGCCCTATTATTTTTTTTTTACAGTACAGTTCTTTATCACAAACCATGATTTTCGATCTTTACCAGTCTGAATATTGTATGCAATGGATATTTTGTCAGGGATCCCAAATGTTTCTACTGTTTGGGTTCTGTACAAATTTGGAACAGAAAAAAGGAAATTTTGACTTAGGTTTTTGTAAACATAGCCGAAAAGAGGTCTGAAGCCTTGTGTATGTTATGCAATGTAGTGTGCCTTTGCATCAAGATTTTATGACGAATTTAAAATGTCAATCTTTATCTTGTGGTTTTTTTTTTCTACTGTTTTTGTGTTACAAAAGAACTGCACTTTGCACATAAATTGTAGCAATTTTCATGATAGGGAAAGGTAAAGTGTGCATATTAGTCAAGAGGCCCAACAGGTAAATCGCAAAAAAAATTTACAGGCTATTTACAGTATTCGCAGGAACAATTTACATGTCATTTCCATGATCGTATCCCTTTGCTCTGAAAAATTTACAGTGTTTCCTCCATTATGTACATTTTTCACTTGAAATATTTACATCTTTTTTACATACAACTTCAACTTCAGAAACATCTAAAAGGGGAAAAATCATGTAAATTATTCTTTAGTCTCTTTTAATGATTTACATGTTAATTACATGTTATTTACATACTCTGTAAATTTTCAACTTTTCCAGTGCTCCTTGGCGACAAAACAGTTGAAACAAGTATTTTCGAAAGTCCTAGATAATTATATGTACAAGTGTCAACTCACAGCGATCTTGTGACAATAATTTGAACTA
>JAHPZR010020535.1:22500-23722 GCA_019787425.1 Platygyra sinensis | reverse complement strand
CAAGACAATCAATTAATTACAGTTCTGTCAAGAGATATACATATTTTTTGTTACTATTTTTGGAGTCAGAATGCGCTCGAAGACAAATGTCGTTTTCATTGTTGTCTGTAACCTTCTTGGATCTAAAGATAGATAGTTAGAACTTGATTTCGATGCATACTGGTCCTCTATCCATGTCGAATTTAAGTTTGGAAATGAAAATCTTTAGTATAATTTCCAGAGGTGAATAGGACATTCCGATTGATCGAAAAGCTCTTTATATGACGCTATATTCACCCTGCCAGAGTTTGGTTACAAGGCTCGCCATCTTAGCCATGTCACACATGGTGGACAGTTGTTGAGTAAAGTTTTCATTTATTCGAAAGACGTCGCTCCAAGTCCAGGATATTTGAAAGGATGGAGAATTTTCAAAATGACTGCTGTCGCCCTGGGACCAAAAATCTTTTCAAGAACTCGTATTCAACGCTTTTAAGAATTGTGAACGCAGTGGTTGTGTCGATCGCCAGCATGTGAGATCGATTGACTGAAATCTATTTTTCTTCAAGACAAAGCTACTCATTTTTAGGCGATGATGACAACTGTGAATTTTGACAGCAACGATAAAACAAAGTTACAGATGAATTAATTTTTCGTAGTGTTTCGCTCGTTTGTCTTGCCGCAGAACTCGATGAGTAAATTGATTCATAATCGATGGACATGTATGCTTATCATTAAAACTACGGCTGCATACGTGTATGGACACGAACAATTGCGTCTGCGTTTTTATGTTTTAGTCCGTTATTTTGTTGTTCTTGATATTCACCTCTTGTTCATCTCTCATTCGCCTCACCTCTATATTCACCTCTTATTCGCCAGTGAAGACAGTGAACATTTGTGAATATTTACCTCGACTTTGTCCCGGTGAATATTCAACAATGTTTACTGAGCCTGAGCCGAATAATTGTTAAATATACAAACAGTGGTTCGTAGAAAGCGATACTCTGAGGCTCAGAAAAAAATTGACGCTTCAACTACACAACCAACAGTGAATGGTAAATGCCAGACTTTGCGAGACTAGCCTTCTTCTTTGCGATCCCGAGACATTTTTCCTTTTTTTAATTGAGAGAATGCGTGATTTAAGTAAGTTACATGCGGGCACGACTCTTCAAGCTCTTAGACACTCAAAAGATTTTTTTGTTAACAAACAAATCGGGACTCAGCCTTGGGAATCGAGATTATTTGG
>JAHPZR010020535.1:0-17500 GCA_019787425.1 Platygyra sinensis | reverse complement strand
ACTATTCAACAACATCATCATCACCGTACCAAAAAAGCTTGATCACATGACATGAAGTCACTAGCTCACTCTTGTTGCTATGTATATTTACAGAAGCCTATCATGCTTCTGATATTTATTATGGTCTAAAGTCCTCAGGGTTGTGGTGTAATGAGTTAGCTTTGCCCTCTTTACTTCTCCGTGATGTTTGCCGTATAAGAGCCACTCCCCCGAAAATGAAATACTATCTAAATGTCAATTAAGTTCTTGACAACTGCTTTCTGATTATTTTAGGCGTTCCTTGCACCGTTCTTTATTAGAAGAAGTCATCGGCCCTTTGGCACAGACGTTCCCTGTATCTTGAATGTTGAAGCACTTGAATATTCCTGTGTCAATGACAAGTCACCAGCTATTGGTGCTGGCTTTTATATCTGTGGATGCAGGTTTGTGTTTTTGTATTTTTAACTGAACGTTCAGGGTTAATCTGGATATAGTATAAGTATAGCGTATTAGTGCCTTCTGAGAATATTTGGACCATTAATTAAACTAGGAGTTTTGCGTTATTTCTTGGGAACATTCTTAGCTCTTTTGTCTAGAGCTCTTGTGAGAACAAGTTCGCCATGTTTGCATAATATCGCTATAAACGCAAGTCTTGTACGAAACGAAGGAAGCACTTGTAATCTTTATCGATCGCTTTTGAATCCACTTAAGAACCGAGTTCCAAAACCATCTGACCGCGCTTTTAGAAGCGTTCAGAATATATTCTTCTGCCAGAGTAGAGCAACATTAACAGAGAACCGATAGGTTTGATACGTTATCTAGAAACTTCAGTATTCGGCGAGGCAATAGAGGAACTGTACATGAAGGCAGACCAATTCATAAACAATTTGTGATTTGTTCGTTATCACTTTCTCCTTTGTCAGTACTGAATCTTGCTACTCTGCATCAACATCAGTGTAACTAACATCTCTGTCCGGAGAACAAGCTGTTACATAAAATCCATTTTTTCAGTTTCCACTAGTTGGAACAAGATGGCATGATTTCATTATCACAACAACATTCCCTGATTTGATTCAAGTCCAACGATAGAACTCTAATTTTCGGTATGGGTGGAAACTACTGCAAAACTCCATGCGTGGAATGTTCTTGATAGACAATTGCTAAAGACTGATAAAAAAGTAGTCAGAAAGTTTAACGTTTTGAAAAAATAATTCAGTTTTACGTATTTAACAGTTGAGCCTAAGGATTCGCCTCGGAAAGACATAAACTGAAGCACGCTGTTCCTAGATGCAAAATTCTTGAGAATAGTAAAATCTAATAATTTTTCTAGTGGGGTACTGCTCTATTTTTTGGCACTTCCACAAATAGTTTGAGAAGAAAATAATCAATATTTGTATTTCAGTTTGCAACTTTTTCACTGCAAAATGTAATCGGTCTAGATGCTGGGTTATATGTGAAAATCTAGACTGCTGTCAATCTTGATTTCAGCCAATCACATTCATGAATTCAGTAGTCTCCAGTCCTTGTGAGTTACAGCCATGTAATGAGAAATACTTTATTAACTTAAGATGTGTTATGGGATCTTTGGTACTGAGTAGGCTTTAACAGGCCCTATTATTTTTTTTTTATAGTACAGTTCTTTATCACAAACCATGATTTTCGATCTTTACCAGTCTGAATATTGTATGCAATGGATATTTTGTTTCCAAATGTTTCTACTGTTTGGGTTCTGTACAAATTTGGAACAGAAAAAAGGAAATTTTGACTTAGGTTTTTGTAAACATAGCCGAAAAGAGGTCTGAAGCCTTGTGTATGTTATGCAATGTAGTGTGCCTTTGCATCAAGATTTTATGACGAATTTAAAATGTCAATCTTTATCTTGTGGTTATTTTTTTTCTACTGTTTTTGTTGTTACAAAAGAACAGCACTTTGCTCATAAATTGTAGCAATTTTCATGATAGGGAAAGGTAAAGTGTGCATATTAGTCAAGAGGCCCAACGGGTAAATCGCAAAAAAAATTTACAGGCTATTTACAGTATTCGCAGGAACAATTTACATGTCATTTCCATGATCGTATCCCTTTGCTCTGAAAAATTTACAGTGTTTCCTCCATTATGTACATTTTTCACTTGAAATATTTACATCTTTTTTACATACAACTTCAACTTCAGAAACATCTAAAAGGGGAAAAATCATGTAAATTATTCTTTAGTCTCTTTTAATGATTTACATGTTAATTACATGTTATTTACATACTCTGTAAATTTTCAACTTTTCCAGTGCTCCTTGGCGACAAAACAGTTGAAACAAGTATTTTCGAAAGTCCTAGATAATTATATGTACAAGTGTCAACTCACAGCGATCTTGTGACAATAATTTGAACTAACAAATTTAAAATCGCCCTGCATCTCATTCGGATGTTCGACTTTTTTATTCGAAAAGTACCATTCTTTTGATATTTCTGGTCGGGGCTTCAAGGTTCAAAAAGGTATTTTCTTCAGACAATTTTTTATTCAAGCTTGTTGCTGTGGGAACACAAGGATATTGTCTTTAGAACATCCATTTGGAGTGGCGATAATCAGCTGTTAGAGTCAAAGAACCATCGATACATGTAGTCATATCTAAAGGTAGGGAGGATTTTGACACTAATTTATTGTATTTTACTCCAAATATCTTGCTCATGGTATCTTAGAGTCTCTTGTAAGTATCACATGCACTAATAAACTTTTGCAAGAAAATATATGTAAGATAGAAGGACTAATTAACAAGAAAGCAAATGTTTGTAAAATAAGAACACTTTAAATATTCCAATGTATTTTACTTCTTTGTTAATTGACGTCGAGGTCCTAATTTTGGCAGGTAAATGGTTCAGAACAACGCATCCTTTATGTTCCAAAGAAAATTTCATTGATGTCGCTCTAAAGACCTAGAATTTGAAGCACTTACTGACTCCGTATGAAGACGTGTTTCGAATCCACCGACTTCTCAAACAAAATTAAAGCTATAGCAGGTTTGTTACTCGAATAATATTCTATTATTCGCGGTAGAAATGCTTCAGGGTATTTGTTGCCGTTTTGAATCATGTTTTATTTCCCGTTTGCAAATAGAATAATATTACCGTGCTTAAAACTTACTATTTTTTTCGTCGTAGATTGGTCAGATAAAGATCAAGGTTACGTTCTACCATCTCAAATTGCCTGAAGTCCGCGAAAAGTCGCCAAACTTACAAATTTGAAAAGCTTGCTTAACAGTTTCTGATGCAAATGTCAACAACGATCAGAAGGACATTTATTGTTTTCATTTTTTCAGTATTATCCCTGTCGTCGCAATATTAGTAAACAATTTTCACAATCAGCCACAGAGACTGAAGAGAGCTTTTTTTGTAAAACTTTGCTGAACTGGTCTCCAATTCAAATGCAACCTCTCCTAATAAAAGACGAAAATATTTCTCGATTCTGATTGGCTGCGAGCAGTGCAGTTCAAATGCAACACCAATGCAAAAAGTGTAACACCAGTGTAAATTACATATCGTAATTTTGGATTATGACTTGCCGGTAGACAATTCTCGGTTTTCATGTGACGTAATCATATTCCAAAATTAAAAAATACCTTTCCTTCTGAGGTTTTAGCTTCATCAGATAAAAAACCCTACAGGAACTTGACGTTTAACAACGTTTAGCTCAAGAGGGTTCTTCCTTTTGTAATGGAGTATGTTTGAATTTTCAAGCTTTTGCGTTTGCGTGACATGAAACCAGCGGCCCAAGAAGGCTGTCGCGTAGGTCAAAAGATGAGTTATCGCTTTAGTTTTTGCTAACTAAACAGTGCTTGCACTAGAAGAAGTATTTATTTCAATGTGTCGGATCTCTAGAGTATTAATATCTCGTCTCAATAGCAAAACTCAGTGACAGATGTTCCTGTTACTTTACGGCCGCCATGTTTGTGTCCCTCAGAAGGGCACAAACATGGCGTCTCCATACAAAGCTCTATAAGTTTGGGTGACACTCTTCTGCAAATAACGCGCGAATGAAAATCAGCAAAGACCTGATTCTTGGCGAGGTTGTTAATACATGAATCATGTATCATATCCCAGATTCTTGACTTTATTCACTGGATGATTACGATTTTTAGTTTTGATCACATGACTGGTGAAAACCGAGAATACGAGAAATTTTCTATCAAGTAAACCGGAGACAGAAATACTGCACGGAAACTTTGAAAAAAGTTTTCTCAAATACGAAGAAATGACTTCAAGAAAGATGTTCCGGCACTTCCTCCACCCGATTTTTTTTGATATCTATATCATTAATTCGTAATCATACGGTTTTTTTCTCGTTCAATTTAAAATTAATTTGCACTTGTGAATTTTCCAAACATCTGAAATTGCACTTGCCGAAGTGGCCAGTGCAATTTCAGCTTTTTGAAAAACTCACTCGTGCAAATTAATTCCAAATTCAGCTCGAAACCGTTTAATTACCTATACTAATGTTCCCTTTTCTTTTGCTGCAGGTTAATTTATACAAATCAAATATGTTTCCTAAAATTTCAAAAATAACCCTGCGAGTGGCAGTTATTGGTATTATACTATACGTACTCGTCTGGGCCAAACGAAACTGTGATAGATCCAAAGAAGGTATTTCAATACATACTTAAATACTAGATAAATAATTGCAATATTTAGATAAGAAATAGCAACAGTCCTAGCTGGTTTTCATCGAAGTCTTTCTCCAGGTCAAATCAAATGTATATTTGTTTTCGACAATTATAAACTACAAATAGCACCAGGTGAGCAGCGAAAACAGGTCACATTGGTGTAAGGCGAGTTGTTTCACCATTACCCCGTCCTTGCACTCTGCTCTCAACACTTGATAATCCCTCCTCGTCCCTATAAAGTTGGTAACACTCTGCTTTCTTCGAAGGAGGGGTCGTTGTCTACAGATTGTTGTTTGGATTTATCGTAAGAATAATACTACTTAATGACGCCATTAGAAACCCTTTTTTCAGCTCCACAGCGTACGAATCCACCAGCTCTAGATGCGAGAATTTACGACAAGGTCAAGGTTTTTCTGCTTTTTATTGGGTATAACAGAAGTCGACACACTTTACTGGCTTCCCTGTTAGATGCCCATCCGAATGTGATCATCGCCAACGACTTCAATATCCTTGGAGAGTGGATCAACAATCCTTTGCTGTCTCAGAGAAAAAAATATTACATGTACGAGTTGCTTTACGCAAAATCTCGCTATGACGTCATGTATGGCGTGCGATCGCGAATGGTGGATGGTAAGCCTGCTCAGTATCATTACAACATCAAAGGGCAGTGGCAAGGACAATACAATAAAAGCATACAGGTGAACGGAGCTTATAAATTCAATCCTGTGATTTCGTATTCTTTTCACTATCGGCGTCTATTTTCAAAGACAATTTCACTCATTTATCACTGAGAGCTGAGTTCGTTTCTTCAGCAGTCAGGCTTTTTAACCTATATCATTGATCATCATGAAATACAAACTTTATGCATTTAGTAAATAATATTGATGGATCGGAATAAAAAAAAGCTGCAATTTCTTTAATTACCCTAGAGTTCGTACGCTATCAGCCATTGCTGTATGATGCCTGGAAGTCGTCCACAAAGTTAATCATGAGGAATACTTACAAGCATCATAGTTAACGGATCCTAGAATCTTTAAAGCTTAAATAACAAGACCAAAGCAAGTTACATTAAAATTTATGATGTGATTGAAGCACTGTTAATATATCTATTAGCCATTAAGAGACACCCAATTCAAGATCTGTCAAAACCAGTCAGATATCACACTTCTCTGGTTTCACTTTGTTCATCACAATCTGCATGTCTTTTCTGCAGGTGATCGGAGACAAGAAAGCGGCTAAGGCCTCAGAAATTTTACTCCAAAGACAAGGAAGACATTCTCTGAGGAAACTGGAAGATTACCTTGGAGTGCAGCTCAGGTTCACTCATGTTATACGGAACCCCTTTGATAACATCGCAACCATGGCTTTGCGCACAGCAAAGCTTAAGAAAAATAAGCCACAGGACGATCTTAAGGTTGGTATTTCTTGGGTAAATTAAGCTAAGTTGTTTTTAAAGTTATTCTCGGTGCATTTCAAGTGCAGAGGTCATTTGACGACAGTGCCCTTGGCTTTAAAATATGCATTGTTTTGATATCGTTACCACATCCCGCCTCTTTAGTAAAATGACCACAAGAAGCATTCCTGTGCTACACTGTATGTGATCCTAACGCGCGTCTTAGAGCAGTTTTACGGAAAAATGTTCCATCTGGATCTTGGTTCTGAAAACTGAACGTTGGAAAGAATTCATTTTTTTTAAAAAATTAGCCCGATAATCAGTAAAAAACATTCAACATAACAACAGAAAAAAAAGTTAAAAACCTCTGTTCGCAGCAAAGACAAATATTCTCGATAAATCTTCAGTAGGATTCGAAACGTTTTCAACTAGTCTGGATTCGCATTCATTCACATACTTTGAAATTAACATTTCTAGCAGGTAAATTAATTTCTAAGTGTTTCTTGCTGCTATTGTTGATGTTTCAGTGCAACTGTACGGAACAACTTGACGCAGCCATTGTGGAATACAGTAAACAAGTCCGAGGAAGCGCTGCAGTCAAGAAGTACTTTCCAGGTCGTGTGCTTGATGTGGAAAGCATACATCTGATAATGAACACAAAAGAAACGCTCATGAAAGTTTGCAAATTTTTGGGAATCACGTGCACACAGAAATACCTAGACAACTGCGCCTCAATTGTAGACCCAGTCCCCTCTAAGACGCGGCATTTTGTTGTGTGGACCAAGGACCAACTGAGCAAGGTTAACGAGTTAATAAAAGAACATCAATTTCTAGGACGATTTAAATTTGAATAAACAAGCTAAATTTTATCACCATTTTCGTTGATACGCGACTTTCGAAAGCAAAACACCCGCGGAAACGTTTCCAAAATTTCCGTCAATCATACATGTTATCGACAGATCGGATTGAAATCCACCAATCACAGCCGCTAGCATGACGTAAAGAAGGTCTGAAGGTTACACTAGTGGCTGCGATTGGTGGGTTTTGATCCGATCTGTCGATAACATGCAGGACAGATGGAAATTTTGGAAACGTTTCCGCGGGTGTTTAGTTTTCCAAAGTCGCGTATCAACGAAAACGGTGTGCACATAAGAAAACCAGGCAGGGGGTGATACAGCTCAAATCGACGATTTCACTCAAACTTGGCGCAAATGCTGGGTTTGGTGAGTGAATGACTGTGACAAAAAAGTAGATTAGAGTATTTCATTGTCTTACCCTGAAAAATGCTCATTTGACACTAATTTATATATGTTTACTTAGCCATCTTCGATTTGGCATTGTAACACAAGAAAAGCCAAGTGCTTCTTTTCAGTGCCCAATATTTACTCGAAATCGACAGGAAAATGATTACCTACATATTTCTTGCATGTTGATTTCGAGTTAGGTTAAGACAAAGAAACGGCTTTTGTGTTTTAGTGGATGTTCATGGCCATACGTCGTTTAGTTCTATGTAAACGGTACGCCAGCAAAGAAAAGATATTATTAATGTAGAAATGCTAAACCAAAGATGACTAATTAAGTAGGTATAAATTAATGTCAGAGAATGGCCACTTTTGCCGGGGATCTCGATGATTTTAAGGGAATAGAATGTTTTGACCTACTTTCTTGCCACAATCATTCACTCATCAAACACACTATTTTGTGTCAAGTGTGTGCGAAATCGATGATTTGAGCTGTATCACCTCCGGCCTATAGTTTTCTCATGAAACCTGTTGACACTCACCCCGTTGACACTCGTAAAGGAGGAAATGCACTATGCAGTGTATGTATAATGACGATTTATTTTCTAATGGAGACGAGAAAAGTCGAAACATAGATTAGAAATGTAAACGTTAGAGCAAAGGAGCGAACTTTTTCCGTGTTTTCTTTTTCCTGTTTCAAGAATAGTCCATGTCTTAAGCTTTCTAATAACACTTTTCACTTTCCACTGTGTTTAAGAGTCGCCAAAGTTCTGGAGACCTCAAGATGTGTGAGCCCAAACAACCTATAATTTTAATGAGAAATAAAGATTGTTGTTGTTATTGTAGTCAACAATGCGTTGTGTACAATTATAAATGTGGTCTGTGTGATGCAGAGTATGTCAGCTACACCAGCCGACACTGATTTCAGCGTTTATCACATACGGGGCAAAATTACTGAATGCTGATTGGCTAAGACAGAGGGCATTTTTTCCTAATTTTTGTAATTGCCCCGGGCAAAATTACTTGATGCTGATTGGCTGAGCACGCCTGCATTGAGTTGGTTTCCCGCTTCAAACGGATTTTGAAAAGAAATTTCAGAAACGTATCGCTTCTGAGTTTGATCTAAACACGGTTATTTCATCTTAACGTGAAAGAGAATCAACATGCAAAGCGCAGTCTTTTGTTGGAAAAGCAAAAGGATTTTTCCGACTAAAAATGCATTGATTCGCAGCCTGAAAAACGTTTGAGTGGAGACGGCTGGTGTTGCACGAAACATAGAATTACAGAACTTCATGGCCGCCAAACTGAAAGTTAATTTTTTCGTTTTGCTTCGGGTCGCCTATTAGTATTACAGCTCACTTTATCGGCGTAAAAACAGCGTAAATTTTGTTGGTACGTGAATTTTTCACAGTGGAAAGGACAGTTTTGGATTCAAGAAGTTATTAGAGCTCGTTTGGACACTTGTTTACGTCTATCATCGATCGAAGAACAAGTAGTTTCAAGCCGTTGCAAGCTTCGTAAAACAGGTGAATAAAATTAGATTGCTTTTTGTTTTGTTTGTAAAGAAGTGGCTTTGAGTGAATTGAACCAAGTTGCTGTGTTTTGCTTACTATTATAGTAGGCTTTCCCCGTGTTACTGCTAGCCTGTTAAATAATGACAACCGGCAAACCTGTTTACGCGACGGCAAGACCTTGAACCTTTGTACAAAATTTTGCCCTTTATGTGTGATAAACAAGTAATCGCAAGTGCTCTCGGGCAATTAAGGATTAATTTCACTTGTATTTTCAAAGTTTTCCAAATTGCCCTCGTCGCTTCGCGACTCGGGCAATTTTGTGAAAACTTTGAAAATACTCGTGAAATTAATCCTTAATTGCCCTCGGCCCCATGCGATTACATATACATATTGACGAACACCATTATTCAGCACGGCAAGCACTTAAAGAACGACCATGGTGTGGAACCCATCGGCGACCGTTTTGAAGAAGTGCAACAGAAAACTGGACTGTCTGATTTATGAAATGTTATTCATGATTTCCTTTAGCCAGTTTCAAAACAAGTCTATTGTGTTACGTTTTCCAATACCCAGACAAGAGGATAGGTCACTGGGAAATAATCTAAAAGAAATTAAAATTCAAAAACTTACTCATAGCTTTGAAATATAGAATTGTGATAATTATAGAGTTACGCACACATGTTAACGGCAATAATCCACAAAACCTAGCTGATCGTTAGCTTCTATAATGAGGGATCGGAGTTCTTTCTCAGTCAGCTCTGTATTAAAATAAAATTGTTCATTATTTCAGTGAAAGGGGGAGGAGTTTGAATAATCAGTTAAAATACAATATATTTACCCATCAGTTTTAACATCTTTTCAATTAGTCGTTCTCGGGAAAAAAACGAGAAGCGAGTGTACCCTCAGGTTTAAGACCAGAAAGTCTAAAAGCCGAAGTTAAATTTTGATAGGCTATCAGTACTTGCTACAACTCTGAGTAGGTTATCTCTTCTCGATTTCGTAACCTGTTTGGCTAAAACGTGCATTAAAAATGATTATAACAGTCGAAATGAATTGGCGAGCAATTTAAGACACATACACTCATTTGTTTGTTTGAGAAAATTCGTCTCATTTAATTTGCATCGAAGGACAATCGACACACTTTACTAACAATCCTCGCTTGTAATCATCAAATACTCTGATGATGTTCTAAAACAACTGCTCTTACGTTTTCCTAAGGTACACCAATGTTGCTTGGCAATTTTAGAAAGCTAGAAACCATTATTACTTAAAACCCAGCTTCTAAAAGCGCTTTCCCTAGAGTTTTGTTTAACGTCATTGTCCCTTGTTTTGTACGACTCATCAAAATAATATTTTAGGTCTATTTTTCCTTCCTTCAGATCATACGGTCAATAACAAAAGAATAAAACCAAGAGTTTAGTATTTAATTGTTTCTGTTTATACTGAATTACGTTCGTTTTTTAATTTGAACCATTGTAATATCTATAGGGTCTCTTTGCCAGATATATATATAAAGGCACCGCAAAAAGCAAAAATAAGTTAATATAACGGTCAACGGCGGAAGGTATCATTGACACTTGAACTCACAAAATTGTGATTAAGCATCCTCCGTTGTGCCAGGACAGCAGGGCATGAGATCAATACAAAACACAAAGAAATCCGACAGGCTCCAAACTGTTGTATTGTTTTCTAAAAGAATAGAACAAATAAAAGTTTGAAAACTTTCTCACATGAAACTGAATTGCAGCCATCTCTTCGTGTGTTCACCATGTGAGTTTAATAGCTTTGGTGATTCACTTGAGGTGGTCTCAGCCGTCACCATGACAGCTAAAGTCTCATACATGCATTTAGTATTAACGAAATGTTCCCTTGGGATGCTTTAGCAGGTAAAGAGCTTTCATTTATCAGAGGAAAAGAAAACAAGTTTTGTTTGGTTAGTGGCATGTTAAAATGCCATTATGGTTTTACCCGAAGATCTTGTTCTTGATTTAAGCGTATTCTTTAAAATAACATCAGAGAAGATAACATAACATAACAACATTTATTTAAATGTGAAATGTTTCTAACACTAGCGGACTTAACAAGAGTACTAAAAAGAAAATGCTAAAATAATTAAGGAAAAAGTTAGGTCTCAACAGAATTCAATGACTAAACCTAACTTGTGATACTGGTAGACTTTGAGCTGTTAAATTTATAAGTGAATTGCTTTCATTTGCAACTTGGAAATAAAGGGAGTTGTTTCATCCGCATTCGTTACATATTTTTGTTGTCAAGGCTTGAAAAGAATTCAAAGCCTTCAGAGGGAAAGAGGAAACATTATACGTCTTGCCATTGTTTATTGTTAGTTAACCCCAAATCTCATGCATAACAAAAGATAAAAAATGATGAATAACTCCTCCTTGGCGACAAAACAGTTAAAATAAGTATTTTCGAAAGTCTTAGATAATTATATGTACAAGTGTCAACTCACAGCGATCTTGTAAAAATATTTAATACTGACAAAAACGTCCTACTTCTCATTTGGATGTTCGATTGTTTTATTCAAAAAAGTACCAATCGTTTGGTATTTCTGGCCAGAACTTCAAGGCTTGTAAGTGTTTCTTTTTTTGAAACAGGGAATGTTGAAATTTTTATCCAAGCTAGTTACACTGTATTGTCAGTTGAACACAAGGGTATTGCCTTAGCATATGAATTTGGAGTGGCAGTCTAAGAACCATCGATACATGTAGTTGCATCTGAAGGTAGGGGGAATTTTAGCGTCAGTAATTTATCGTACCTTACACCAAGTATCCTCATCATATCTTAGATGCTCTTGCACCTATCACATGCAATGCTGGACTTTCTTAAGGAAAGATGTAAGACAGAAAGATAAACAAGAAAGTAAATTTCGAACACTTTAAAAATTGCGGTATATTTTACTTCTTTGTTAATGGATCTATCTCCAGGTCCCAATTTTATCACGTAAATGGTCCAGAATAACGCATCACGGCTTTATTTTAAGACATTTCACTGATGTCCCTCTAAAGACCTAGAATTTGAAACACTCACTGATTCAGTCTAATAATGACGACGTGTTTTGGAATTAACGACGTCTCAAGCAATATCTAAGCTATAGCCAGTTTGTTGCTCGAAAAATTTTAAATCATTTACCCGGGTAGAAAATAATTAAATGTTTCAGAATATTAGTGCCGTTTTGAAGTATGTTGTATTTCCCGTTTACAAATGGAATATTATCACAGTGTTTAAAACTAAGGTTTTGTTTCGTCATAGATTGGTCGGCGACGTCGAAGTTGGATCAAATAAAGATCAAGGTTTCGTCCTACCCTCATTAATTTCCACCAGTCCATAGAAAGTCGCCAAGCTTACAAATAAGTAAAGCTTGCTTATTAATTCCTGATGCGACTATCAAGAATGATCAGAAGGAGATTTTATTTTTGTTTTGTGAGCATTTTCATTCTTGCCGCAATTTTAATCTGCATTTTTCACAATGAGCCGAAGTCTGAAGATTTAGAGACGGTTTTCTCGTTCGCCGAGACTGAACAGAGCTTCGACTTGTTATCTCCTCCGACGCAAAGCAAGGACATAATCTACATTGCCGACACGGAAAACGAATGGCAGCAACGTCTTCCGAATGCACTTATCATCGGTATGAGGAAAGGAGGAACAAGGGCGCTGATCAATTCTCTATCGCGTCACCCCAGCGTAAGAGCATGTTATAGAGAGTTGCACTTCTTTGACCGCCAGGAGAACTATCGTCTGGGGCTGGACTGGTACAAAAAACAAATGCCGCTGTCTTTGAGAAACCAAATCACAGTCGAGAAAACGCCTGCCTATTTTGTAACAGATGACGCCCCACACCTTGTTCACCAAATGTCCTCTTCTGTTAAGCTGTTGGTGGTAGTGCGCGATCCAACAGTGCGTGCGATTTCAGATTATGCACAGTTGTCTGACAAAAAGCATGGTACCCTGAGACCCTTTGAGGAATACGTAACCGAAGATTCACAGCATCGTGTTCTTCGAGCATCGAGTACGATAATAACCACTGGTTTGTACGCGAATCATTTGAAAAGATGGTTGGAATATTTCCCCCTTAAGCAAATTCACTTCGTTAACGGCGAAGAGCTGGTTAAAAACCCCGTCCATGAGATGAAAGCCGTTGAGAAGTTTTTGGGCCTGGAGCCGTTTATCGACGAAAATTTGTACTACTTTAATGAAACAAAGGGTTTCCCTTGTTTAGCACCAGTCTCTCAAGAGGGCGATGACAAAGGTGCGGCCGGGTGCTTGTCGGAAACCAAGGGACGACCTCATCCCACTGTTAATGAAGATGTGGTAACGTTGCTTCGTGACTTCTACAGGCCATCCAACGAAGAATTTTATCAAGTTGTAGGGAAAAATTTTGGATGGCCTTAATCAGTTGTTTTTGTTGTTGTACTCTTTTTTTCACTAGGATGTCATTTACACATATTTAGCGGCTAGGAACTATTTAAACAATAGTGTTTCTGTTGAAGTTCACTATCGCGTCACTTGATCGATTTAAACCAATAAGAATCGGAGAAAATTTAGTGGTGAACTATAAAGGACTATAGAACTAATTTTATGTAGTATGGACCGTTTCGTGCGACCGGCCAAATAGCCTGGGTTCAGGACCTGGGTTTCCAAGTGAAGCCCTGCTTTCTGGCTTTTAGCACTCGAGTAGATTTAAGAACAACGTGGATGAGGGCCGAGATGAGGACGAGTCGAAGGAGGCTTAGAAACCAGGTTACGTAAATCAAGAACTGTTCCGAGAATTGCCTACAGTTGTTGCCTCAAAGTGTAAGTATGCATACCTACTTATTTAGTGAGTTTGGGAGAGTTTGGCAGGGTAAGTTAGTGGAGTTAGTTAATTAAATCTTTAGTTTGAGAGGGTGGCTCGAAACAATAAGCTAGTTAACTTGTGAACTCTCTAAATAACAAAATTACAAGGCAGATAAAACAGTTAAAACATTTCCACCGCGTAGTTAAATTAACTACATAAAAAAAAACTACAAGCTTAGAAGAGTTGGTGTATGGATAATTAACAACTATTTACCGGAGTGGAGGTGGCTAGCGGTGGATATTTACCGCGCGAGAAGCGGCGAGGTAAATATCCAACGGTAGCCACCGACACTGAGGTGAATAGTTGTTTTAGTAATACTAAAACAGTGAGATAATACACACCACAAAAATTAGTTTGGATGATTTCTTCACTTGTCACGGCTGCAAACCGGGAAGCCATTTTCTCTTGAGTTGCTCGGGGGTAAATAGCACAGGATATCCGGAGTTTGACGAGCCAATCAGCGCGCGCGTTTAACACTATCCACTGTTTTAGTATATACTAATATTCATTAACTTGTATAAAATGATTTTGAAATTGTTCTTAGTAAAAATATATTATCAAAAAACCCTTTTTGAAACAAAGTAAATGGATGCAGCTTTCTCAGTGAATTCTATAATTAACAACTCTTTAATGCAAAGAGCCTCCCATGTAAGCTCATCTGGGCAAGAACATCCTCTCTCTCATTAATTGGCTTCATTAAAGGGGCAGTGTCACGAGGATTTTGCTGTTTTAGGTCAATTCTGTGCTAAAATCATTACTTTAAGAGTGACTTTCTGAGAATGTCGAGAATCGGAAGACACCGGCGAAAAATCGATTTTTCTTTTATTTCGCCAGAACATACCTTTGGGTGAACTTATTCAAGGAAAAATAGTTTAAAGTTCCAACGATTTATTTTGCGGCCAAAATTTAAGAAAGTTCGAAATTTGCATTTAATGGCGGCTTTCGCAACTTAAAATCTTCAAATTTCACGCTTCTTTACGAAAACATCAGGGGCGTAAAAAAATCCTATGAAAACGAAACTTGGCACAATTGGTATTTCATTCTTATACTTTAAAATCGTGTAGTGAGTTTCTTGAAGTTTTGTTTACAGCTTTTTAACGAAGGGTATTTGTACAGCCGCCATTTGTGTCACTTGGCAAGGAACAAATAAGGGCCAACCTCGACTAGGATAAATGGCCGACTGGTATATATCATTTGGTCAAAATATTTATATTTTAGAAAACCTTGGTTATTGGTTTTTTCACCAGAAAAGTTATAGCTCTGGGAATTAAAATGTTCCCCATCAGTAAAATAAAATGTCACAGCATGTAAGCGAGTTCAACTTTATGCAAATCACGAGGCTGCTCTTTGGAAGTTAACGGTTTGAAACAGGAAATGCAAATTCAGTCACCGACTGCTGATATAGCCAGAGCAGGTAGGGCTCCAGTTTTCCTTAATGCCATTTCAAAACTTCTCATGCTGTCTTCCATTTAGCTCGAATCGATATTCGAGCGTGCTTGAGTGATTAGAGGCACAAAAGGAGCAAGCTGAAAACGCAAATCTCACACGAAAAATTACGCTTTGCTTTCGCTGCTCATATATCACCAGTCTTTGGTAACTAAAAGGGCACAGCCTTTGTTTTAGTCATTTCAGTCACCCACTTGACGCTCAATTTCGCTATTATATTAGGTTTTAGAAGTAGCGATAATCCACCTCACCCCACTCCCAAGAAAAGTAATTTCAAAAGTCACGAGGGCTAATACTCCCGAAAGTAGCATGCAATCTGCATTTGTATTGAGAGGTACAAGCTACGAACAGGGATATATTGGAGAAGAGAAAGTAGGTAAAGGAAAAAGGGAATTAGAAGTGCCACCCAAGCCGAAGTAAAAGTATCTATACCTGGACATGCTTGAAAAAGCCATATTAGCATTAACTGAGGATCATGTAATAAATGTTTGTTTACTTTTTTACACAAAATTTCAAATTTACTGTTTACAGCATATCTTGCAATGCTGCTCTTGACAGATATTGCAATAACTTAATAAGGAAATGAATGTGTTTGATTTGTATTAAAAAGAAAATTAGAAAACTATTGAGAGTGCAACTTCAACAAGTTAATAATATATGTCTAAAACTTTCTTTTTGATGCGTTAAACGACGCAAGCAAATATCAAACTTAATACTCAAGAGATGTGATTGTAAGGTTTTACAGTAATTAAATGAGAAGAAATGTCTCCTATAATATGCCCGGGATAGGAAATGGATTGTATTGTATTTACAGATGTTTCAACACAAAATTATATCTATCCTTTTCAAAATCTCAGCCTCGGCTTTATTCTTAAAATATTCTTAAAATTTCGCAAATTTCAGCCTCGATATTCTTATAAAATATATTCTTATAAAAAAAAGAGTGTATTTGGAGTCTTATAGCAGCAGGCCAAGTAAATCAACCCCCCCCCCCCCACTCCCCCTCTTAGCTCAAGGTCTGGATCCGCCCCGGCTTTCATTTGAAAATGCGCCAATGCTTGCAGATTTGTTCATCTTGTGAAAGAAAAAAAAACTGTGCTGTGCCGCCTTAATTTCGTGATTTAATCATTTGTTGTTTTTGCTTCCTAAATAAAATATATTTGAGACCATTTTAAATAAAACCAAATGCCATGTGAAATGAGTACTCTCGAGGTGCCTCTCTCCACTCAGGTGTATAAATGGGTACCGGCGAATTTAATGCCTGGGGTAACCCTGCGATGGACTAGCATCCCATCCAGGGGAGAGTAGAAATACTCCCAGTCGCTTCATGCTACAGAAACCGGGATAAGCTCCGGCCTGGTGGGCCACAGTTGGCTCGCATGCAGACTTTTACCTTTTTTTACCTTGTGAAATACGGCGTTACCCTTGTAATGTGAAACCGGGAGAAAGTAACATAACGGCATTAACATGTGACCTCTCACACCGCAAAGGTCATTCGACTTGTTTATTCAGTGAACGGGGACTGAGTTATTTACCCATAAGTGGACATGAACTATACAGATATGAGAGACTGATTTGCTTCCTTTTGAAGTGTGTATTCTCATATTTTTAAAGGACTCTCGACTAAGCAATACGATGAAAAGATCCACACCTGCGTGTGCGACAGCAAATGTAAACATTGTCGACCTTGTCGAATTTTATGGCCGTTTATGCTCGCTGTGTTACTGGAAATATTTTAAGAACAACTCAAAAGGACACTGGGAAGTTAAAATAATTTCTATAGCGGCAGAAGGAGCGTAAATGACGGTGAGTCGTTGTTTCCTGTTTTAAACCGTTGACTTCCAAAGAGCAACCTCGTGATTTGCATAAAGTTGAACTCGCTTACATGCTGTAACATTTTATTTTACTGACGGGGAACATTTTAATTCCCAGAGCTATAACTTTTCTGGTGAAAAAACCAATAACCAAGGTTTCCTAAAATATAAATATTTTGACCAAATGATATATACCAGTGGCCATTTATCCTAGTCGAAGTTGGCCCTTATTTGTTCCTTGCCAAGTGACACAAATGGCGGCTGTACAAATACCCTTCGTTAAAAAGCTGTAAACAAAACTTCAAGAAACTTACTACACGATTTTAAAGTATAAGAATGAAATAACAATTGTGCCAAGTTTCGTTTTCATAGGATTTTTTTTACGCCCCTGATGTTTTCGTAAAGAAGCGTGAAATTTGAAGATTTTAAGTTGCGAAAACCGCCATTATATGCAAATTTCGAACTTTCTTAAATTTTGGCCGCAAAATAAATCGTTGGAACTTTAAACTATTTTTCCTTGAATAAGTTCACCCAAAGGTATGTTTTGGCGAAATAAAAGAAAAATCGATTTTTCGCCGGTGTCTTCCGATTCTCGACATTCTCAGAAA